>DWTO01000386.1:0-22007 GCA_018244755.1 Jemadia pseudognetus | reverse complement strand
AACGTACGACCTCTGTATCGGCCGTCGCACCGGTAACAAACTTGTTTCAATTAATATTAAAATGAAACATTTCTCGTAAACTAAAAAGTGGTGCATTATACCTATCTCGATCAAATAGGCCAGACACTGGCTGGAGGCTAACTGAATGGGGGAGTCAGAGTCTGCGAAACCAGCGCATATGAAGAGTATGAAAAGAGTAATGAATGTGGAGGAGGCGCGGCAGGTCTGTAAGAATAGAGATATTTGACACTCGATGTTCTCTGCCTACCCCGTAAGGGACCTGGCGTGAAGATATGTATGTATATACTAGACTCTTCCCTACATAGTAAGTGGATCAATAATATACCATTGCTTTTGTTACCACTCTGTTCAGGACTTGTCATGATTAAGCAAATGTTTATATAATGATAGGCAAGTAACAATGACATTATCTATCACTATAAGAGTAATATATAGTTCAGTCGTCAGTTAATTAACGGGTATAATTAAGCAATTATTAATTAAATCTAAACATTCCTCATCTGTAGCTGTTAAGTCCAGTCACGTTATCTAAAAAGGCGCCAGAATCATCTTTCTATAACCATATCGACGATGTGGCAGTCAAACCTAGTCTGCTATGGGAATTATTTTGCTCGATGTCGAAAGTTTTAAGAAACTAACTGTTAATTAACTAACTAACTACCTCATACTGGTGAGAAATATGGAAATCGTTCATTGAATTAATTTTGAGTCCAAAGTCCGAGGCCTTGCGATAATATCATAATATTCGTAAGATTCTGATTTACAAATTATTTTTGATCAAACTCTTCAGAAGAACGAATTGGGTAGCCGTACCTATTAGATATTGCTTCTAGATACAGAATAAGTAGGTACAATCTAATCGTAAAGAAAACGATATTTCATGTTTATCCAATTGATAATTTATCCACGTGGAATTATTAAGCATAGCAACATGGCGACTTTTCCGGTGTGCAAATGCATACATATGTATAATTTTAGACCCAAACACAGAACAAGCACCTGCGATTATCACACAGATCTCTGTCACGAAAACAGATCAACAGCACACACACACACACAGCACACACAGCACAGATCAGCAGTAAAATATATTGACCATTGCACCAACAGGTCAATTTAAAAACTGGAAAAAAATTACGCTTTATGTTTAATTCAAATTCAAATGTCATTTATACAAAATTGGTTCATTAGAACACTTTTTGTACGTCAAAATGATGTTCTAGAAGTTGCATGCACTGTTTCTAGAAGCACTATTTTCTGTTTCTATAAGCTCAATGAAGTGTATCAACCCACACTTATTCCTAATTATTAAAGGCCAATTCGTAAGCATTCTCATTCTGATAAAAGATTCACGTGCGAAAGTAGAATGATGAAAATGTTGCTGATAATAATTATTTTAGGCAGCAATACATAAATGTGTTGGCAGATGTAACGTTACACTCCTATAGTAAAAAAAACAATGTGTATGAAATCGTTCATACAGCTCAGTTGACCATGAACTAGTTCACTACATTCAATGTCTGACTGGGAATTGTCACGAGAGAAATGCGGTTTTAACCGGAAATAGTGGCGGGCGACCGGGAACAGGAAGTATTTGAATACCATACGAGATTAATCGAGACATTTCTTGATTGAAATCTTATATGACTAATCGGTACCATATTTTGTAATACGTTACGAATGAATACCCACTCATTTTAAGATTTGACTATTGACTGTCTCGTTGGTTGTGTTGGTTGCAAGCGTGACTGTCGATCGGGAGGTTCAAATGCCGGGTCGAGCACTACTGAATTTTTCTAATTTAGATTTTCTAGTCGTGGCCGGAGTCTAGAAATATGCCCGGTGTATGGCAATAGGCTTACCACTAATTTCATAGTGGGACGTAAACGAAACTGTTAAAATGTAGGAGTGTACTACACTCCTCTGTTTACCTTTTCGTGGGTTTACGGGAGTGATTTTCCGTTTATGTTGTCCTAAAAAATACGCAAAGAGTTATATCAGCCAAACATATGGTCGTTATCGTAGATAAATTTAAAGATTAATAGAAATATACCTAATACAATTAGAGAAGATTATACATTATTAATAAGGTTTGATTTATAATGGATATCACTTTTACTTCAAAGTTCTCAATTCTAATCTTATCTATAAGGCTACTCGTGGTCAAAGTACACTTTGAATTAGACGGGATGGTCATTCGACCATGATTGATTGAGATACGTTCAGGAGAAACAATGTAAAACAGTGTTTAAGAAAGGGGTCTTCTTCTTCTTTGTCGAGTCAATAGCTGATCCTGAGTGATCAGCCATCGTGGTGAAAGGATCAGTCGCAATGTCCAGGGTGCGTCGGGCAGTATATGTTCATACATTTCCAGACATCGTCGCCGCTCGCGGAGGTTCCTTTCATGCAACTCCCGTTCTTCCTATAAATGATTACATATCATATTCCGTAGAGTAGGTACTTATGTAATAAATAGTTAAATCAATAGTCAATTTTATAACTAAAAGTGAGCCACTCGTTTTGAAATAAATAAGTTAGAAACACATTAAATATGTGTATTTAGTAGTCGGTGTTTTCTGCATAGCCCGTGACGGGCCTGGCGTCATAATATTATATTAATAGTAAAATGATGACGCACTTAATTTGCAGGATTATTATTACATTTGCGTAAAGACGTCTAAACAAAAATTGATATAACGAACAGATTAATCTTATCGAGGAATTATTACTCATTACATAGAACGCTGAAGGCTATAGATATACCTACTTTTTGCATCTCAATCAATGTACTCGTATACAATCAGTCGGCCACGTTTTAGATAAAGGCGTAATATAAAAAACTTGTAATAAAAAATATAAAAAAGAGAGTGTGGAAATGAAATTATTACTTAAATAAAATATCAGGCAATCTTTAAATTCTCTAGAATGTTCTAAGGTGTATGAAGCAGGAGGTCATCCCATTTAATGCTGAGAGGAGAGTCTTGTTAATCCGTGGCGCGATTAAAATGTTGGGGGTGATTATTTATCACTGCATTGTTCACGTTAGTGTCTTAGTAAAAAGTATTTAAACTCTTTAAAAATAAGTAAAGTACCTTTAAAAATAGTGTGTTCGAAATTGAGCTTAGCCAAGATTACAGTATACATAATTTGATAAAGTTTATATTTTCACACAGAAACACGAGAGTCATCTACGTCCGTATAAGTCGATAAGGCGATAGAGGTTAAAAATGATGATATTTAATACAAAAATAAAATAATTTGGGTCACGCTTGTCTGGTGGGTCATCGCATGTTCACTACGGGTCAACAAACACAATATATATATTAATAAACAGCTCGATCCTGTAATACAAGACAGAGAGACCGTGGTGTCTTAACACCATGTTCTACTGATCAACACCGTTATTATTGGAGTTTTAAATTCTTTCTTTTCGTATCAACACGTACACGTACATTGGTTATACGGCGCGCGCCGGAATAGAATGTTAAGTTCGAGCTACGAACAATTTTTTCCGGACAGCAGTTTGAACATAGACAATGCCGCGTTACAGAAAAATAATAAAAATTTATTAACCGGTGCGATGTAGCCCCGCGCGGTGTAAAGAGAAATGTCAATCGATGTTAATGTCAAAAAATACAAATTGAGAATGTTTTTGGTTTTTGTTTTTTTTCTCAAATGAATGACTTAGTCGCGTACTAACACTTATTTAATTTACATAAATTGAGAACGCAGAGTTAAAACTCCATCCGTGCGTCCCAAAGCCGACGCACTTTATTATTATTTACCGATACAGCATGCGTAAATTACCACAATGTGTTTTTATTCACTTTTAGTACATAAATGTTATGTTTATTAAATTATTTATATTAAACTCTACGTATAAAAAAAATCACACATTTAAGTTCATTCTCTACGGGCACGGGTAGTTTAATAGAGGTACAATTAACAATCATTCATCAATGGTACGTTTTAGTTGCTGGTCACCAAATTTACCGGGTGCCCTCGTACTACAGGTCGCCCTTTGCTTGAGCAATATAATAGTAGTAGTATTGTTTCTGAATGAATGAGCAGTTAACTGATTGCTGATGTCAGTTAACAATTTATCTTTTGTAGTTTAACTGCGATTTTATAATAACGCATTCCGATTATTGATAGTGAGATTACTTTATTTGTAATGTGTATTTTCTCATCACTTTGTTTATCATAACGAACACCCATCCGGTGGAACAGTTGTCGTGTCGGTCCACAGCGCGTTTGTTAGCGAGTTCGATTCACGCTTGAATAAATTTAATTCTTTGTCATTGTCCTGTTTGGTTTTTTTCTATTTAGTTTTGTCTATATATTTCTAAAGCATTTAATCAATAAGATTTGATCGAGTGATGGCGTAGTAAAATGCATCAATCTTTTATTAAAATTCGAAGCGCAAGTGGCCTTGATAGAGATGTGGGTACGGTAACTTGATGCGCAGTAGAAATATCACCTGCGTCTTTCAATTAGCCTTTCTTATATTATAATGATGCGGTCTCTTGTCAACAGAAGCGTGAAGTAGCCGCGTTACTGCTGGTGCTGTACATCGCTGTCAGTATACAGCAGTCGGCAGCGAGACCGCCCTGGCTGTCGCCTGGCAGCGGGATCTTCACAGAGTCAGCGGCGTGTCATACAGATGTAAGTTCATTTCTCAATAAAAAGTAGACTAACTTTTGGAAACCTAGAATATTCTGCACAAAGTCATTATTGAAATCAATTCTAATATTACAATAATCAATTTTATATATTGTTTTTTTTTCAACTTATCCTAAAACCAATGTCTATATGTTTTTACAATAAAGTTAATTTCTTACAAAACTGCATCAAGACAGATCAACGCAAACGCGGTCAATAATCCATTAGCGATTTCTATAATTGTTTAAATATAATTGTTTATTGTTCCAGGATGAGCTCCTAGATTTGTGCCAGCGTTGCGCAAAGCTCACGAAGTCCCGCTTGGCCTATCCAGCCTGCTGTTCCACAGATCTCACTGCGAGGAAGTGGTGCTCGGACTATGTGTACTTTGGAAAGGGCGCCTATGATTTTTACAATAGCAATATCGATAATAATTGACCACACCATATGTCGAGGTCCTTCACATTGCCTCGGGGTACTAAATAATAATAATTAATATAATAATATGTTGGGACAACTCACGAACGGCCTTCTGATCCCAAACAAGGCAAAGCCATTGTTATCAAAACCAAAATTATGTAAACTATACAATTACATTTTTAAATTTACGCGTATGTAAAATTATATAGATAGTTTTGAGTTCACATACAAAGTAAATAATAATGCTCCACGAATTTTGCCGTCAATGGTTGTCGAAATCTAACGAATGATTGCACTTACAATGGGTCGTTTAATATTAAAATCATAATAACTTGCATATAAAATTTGTCGCCAAGTAAAAATTGTGTTCATTAATTTGTTGCAAAATGTTATTTGTCCAATTTTAATTACTGTGAAATTTAATTCATTGTAATTGTAACTATAGTATGGCATGTGAAATATGTAATGTATTTTAATTATTATGTCAAGATATCGCGTATCTCACTGTACTTTACAAATATTCCAAATACTAACATAATAGCAATTGTAGGTTGGAGGACTACAAACATAATATTTGATATGTTTGTTATAATAGAATGGCTGGCGAGCTCAGTAATAATTTGGCCAATGTCTCTTAAAACATACCTATTGCTTGTAGGACCAGAAATCGTCCGCAATTTAGATATATAATTATATTTATCTTTTCAATTAACTGTATTCAATGTTATTACATTATGTCGGTATTCACGAAAGATTATATGAAAAAGATAACGTTTATTGCTGTTTTAGCGCGTGTTTGACGGTTACAGCTGTTTGAAATATATGTTAAGATGTTTTCTCACTCAATATTTAGCAGATTTTTTACTTCATGTAGTAGCGTACGACAGATAAAAGTTGATAGAGTCGGAGATTGTTGTTAAAAAAGTCGAGAGGAACTTTTATTTTCAAGATATGAAGTAACAAAAGGTTTATAATGTATTTAATCTATTTAATTATAGGGTTGCTTGACACGAGAGTTGAATTACTGTTCTTGTGATGTAGGATTTATGCGTTTGATACTTATTTAAAATATGAATACTATTTATTTAATATGTTAATTACTTCTACTGTAGAAATTATATGGACATTAAAAACGGATGCCGTTTATTGCAAACTCAATTGAAAAACCGTAAACTGGTTTTTAAATAGAAGCACAAGTACGATAACAGATGACGCTAGTTATATCTATCATAGAAAATCGCATCATTCGGAGTATGTTGTACTGACAAAAATATAGATGGCGCAAAATTATACTTGTCGTGTTCGTATCCAATAGCAATTGACTTAAAAAAAACTATAACATCAATAAATCACTTCATGTTGTTTTACGTAAGTTGCAAGTGATTTTTTTAGTTAAATCTACTTAACATACCTATATATACTTTACATAATTATATCAAATACGTATATTACATATAAGGTTTAAATAAGAAGACTATGAAATTTACGAGATGGTTTGGACGACATGAACTTCTTGCCTTGTTGTATGACAAACTTGTTTGTTTTAATTTACGTAATTAAGTACAATTTTAAAGATATTTTAGACATCTTTAGTACTTTTTTTATAAATATATAGCATTTATAATTAAAATATATTTTACTATCGATTATGGTAGGCTGCATCAAATGAATGGCTGTGATATTTTTATGTAAGCTTATTGGAATAATTCGCAACTTTTAATGGAGTTTGAAATAAATTATATTATTTAAAATATTGTGTGTTTACTATTTTCGCCTTATTTAGATTAACTAAGATAGTTTACAAAATAAAATTATACTTACGAAATCAGTTATGAAGTAGAGGGCTTAAGACTTAAGCAAACCCAGATCAAACTGTCCGAAAAGATAAAAAAATAGTTTGATAACTGAACTTATTCTTTTAGAAACTGCAGAGGTGTTGTTACGTAACAAAGATAGCGAGGCAAATAAATGTTCTTCTTCGCCCAATAATTTCTTACAGGACAGTGAATTGAGGACGCTACACAGCGCGGACGCTACCGCAGGCGGTAGCGAGTGTGAAATAATTAAACTTCAATAAAAGTCCACAAATTAATTTATTAATACTATTTCACAATATTATAACATTATGTACAAAATACATAAGTTACATTATGTACAAAAAATTGTAACTTTAATGTTCGTTCGAATAACTTCACACACATTAAGTGATTCATTAACACACTCGAATTTTAATTCGAATAATATTATAACAATAGTGAAACGATTTATTAATTAATAGCAAAAGTAAAATTTAAATGCGATTTCTAATAAGGACCATATTTTCTTTTAAAGTAGGTACATTATTACAAAACAACATTTATTTTTAAAATCACAATGTAAAATTTGCGATTTACCTTTCGGGAATTACGATATATGTTTTCAACAAAGAAACATTTCGTTGGGTAAAAACAAAACAAATACGATGAATCATGTTTTTATTAATAGCTTATTTTAAAATTAACATGAATCTTATACAATGCTCCTATGTACGGTATGTCTCGTAATTCGTATTTACATTAGTATGACAGTAAAACTTACATTACCTACTAAATTGGTTTAGTCTCACAAATCTTTTTTTCTATTAATGACATTCCAACGGAAATATAAGCGTTATTTACGAAGAAATGTCTTAAATATGTCTACTTAGAGTGTTATATACAATACTTCGGTATATTGGAATGAAGTATAAAACAATGATACAATTATCTTTTGAAAACATTCCTATAAAATAAATATATTTATGCGTTGGAAACTTTAAATAGACATTATCGAAGACATTGGAAATTACATTATCCACATAATCAGACTATTATCACAACAGTGTGAATAAAAGTTATTATTATATTAATACAATTATTATAAAGCGTGGTTAAAATGCAGGTGTTCTTTAAAATCCATTAATTATTATCATTAAAAGGTAGAAAGGTACCATAAAATTCGTTGCAAAAATAAGTAATAAATAAATGCCGATTTTTTTTTCTGTAGACGAATTGCAGAAAATGTGTCCTCCTTCTCCTGAACATACAATGTTACAAGTCATTTATGTCTATCTATCTTATCTTTTATCTATCTTTGGAACGTTTTGACTGTTGCCCATTAGATATTAAAAAGGTAATAAATATTGTTCTTTGTTACACAAGTGTAAGAATTCAGATGATAGTAATATTTAGATTATCTTTCAGGTCGAATAACAGATACAATGTAAGCTGCTAACTTATTTTTATTAAGTACAGAAGATTAGACAAGTATATACACAGACAAAAAATATATACTTTTTTCTGCATCTAGCGTTGACGTCAAAAATCCCACACTGCATATCACAAAAAGTTTTTTTGTGAACAATAGTTATGTTTAAGAGAAATCCAAGCTTGCTACTAGCCTTCAGACAAGGATCAACTTGAAATCTTTGCTTGTACACATTCCTGCTTGGACGGATGGTTGAAGTATTCTAACTGTGATGTCTATCTACTAAAGCAATGTTTTCCGTGAAGGACGCTTGTAATGTATGACTCAAAAATAGTAGAAAATATAAAAAAAATATCACTTCATGAAATAGTATGTTATTATATGTTCTTTAGTTTTAAGCACTAATTGCCAATTAAATTTCGTTATATTGAGTAATTATACCAATAAACATTTAATTCGTTCATTATTACCAAAACCAATTTAACTAAATATAAGAATTCATTAGGTACAGTAATCACTTATTTATTAATTATAAGTTTACGGCAAAAAACGACAAGAGTTTCATTGAAGAACAGTACATGTGTTTGACCAGATTACATTGTATTAAACATAAAAATAAAGTAGGAGATTTAAATTTCCAACGCCCAATAAATGTGTGATGTATTCAGTACTTTCATGAATTTTTTTTCAGACAATGACTCACTTGCAATCTGAGAAAATTCTAGAACACATACATAAGAAAACTACATTTATTTACAATATGCTCAACTACAATATTATGCTAGACTGTACATCCATGTGGCTATTTCATCTATTTTAATATATATTTAATGTTTATAGGTATGTGCATTTTTACATGTTAAAATTTAAGTTGTTTCAATATTTTAAATTTTTACTCATGATAAGTTTCCAGCGCTCTTACACTGTAGCAAATGTGTTGTGCTGCTCATGGCATTATGAACCGGATACTTTATACTTTAAACCTGGCCTTCGTAAACATTTCGATATTTATTCTTACGATTCATCATCATTATCATCAATTCCTTGATCGTTTGCAAACTAGTCAGCATAGGACTGATACAAGCTGATGATAATAATGATAAGTTATGCGCAGCACACAAAGCTTGGAACAGTGAAAGGGCGACATACATCAAAATATAGTCAAGCCGGGAGTCACTTCGTGTAGGTTTTCCTACTTTGTTTCAATATATTTTATTAATAGTTAGTTTGACAATGCAGAACAACGAGACATTTACAGTTTTATCTATATTTTTTCTCTGCACAATTACAATTTATAGAAATAATCATTTATTTCCCGTATGCGACATTCAAAAAGACCTAAGATGTTTAACAATAATTACAGTTGACGTTGCTGGTACACTTATCACCAAACCCTATGCATATGTATTTGTGTCGATCCCACTTCACATGGGGGCATTAAGTTATTACGTATAAACTTTCGGAACGTCACAGCACATCCACCTTTTTTATTCATGTGTACTAGGAATTTTAAGTTAGAAAAGTCTACAGTATCGACCTGGGACCCAATCCCAGGTCTTCTCTCTATTCATGTGTAAAATCATAGAAAACAACTATTCCCTCAGGCATTAATAAATAATGTCTCCACTTTAATACTTCTCGGTGACCTACACAAGAATTACTATAAGAAAAAGAGAATTCGCTTAAGGTATAAATTTGACTAAATGAATACGTACGTTTTATTCATTGAAAAAATCGCTAACAAATTGTAATACAAAAATTTTGTTTATGAATGGCTTGTGTATGTGTATCTCAATATGCTTGCTTAATGATGAACATTTGTATATCCGACGCAAGACATTAGTTTTGGAAGAACATTGCTCGTTGATTCTTTAATTAGCATTTTTGCGGCAAGAGAACAACAATAAACGAAACTAAGATAATTTGACTAACCTTTATGCGGGTGGTTTTCACAGAATTTGAATTTGGAATTAAAATATTTTATAAACTATTGAAAAATTAACACGTTTCGCGACTAGATAAAATATTTATTGAACCTATTAATTACAATCACAGCATGTCTTCCTCTGGATGTTCCTTCTCGTAGACTTCCTGCATTTTTTGTTGGTCTTTCACTTTTTTCATCTGTGCGTAAATGGATGCTGCTTTGTAGTTGATCGGCCCGTAGTCCTTCATATCCGCATCTGCGTATACGAACTGATCTTCCGGTCTGAAGGGCTGTGGGGAAATATTACAATGTTATTCAATATATCAAGTAATTTTCGTGTAGGCGTTCTACCACCAAAGCTGTCTGTGGCAGAGAAGAGTTGGGTGCCTTGTTCGAGCACTGTTGATGTAATTGTATAGGTTATGGAATCCTCCGGCAAAACTCTATTGATTCGTAGATAATGTATCTGTTATCAATTTCAGGTATTACTTTCCCACTAATTTTGATTACACAAAATGTTTGAAGTAGGTACACATTGTAAGTTAATTTCGTTTTCTGTTTTTAAATGAATGTAAAATACATAATTATTTCATAATAATATTTAAATTAATAAAGTAATAAGTCAATTTTTTAAATTTAATTTTTAAAGTAAAAAGTCATATTTTTTAATTTTTATTAAATTTGATTTTTTTCCGTGATCAACTCAAAATATGTTTAATACCCAATCACTGCTTTACAAATCGATGCGTCGTTCTTAATTTGTGCCTATATATATAAAGTTATCCCCTTTTTGTTACCTAACCGGATCAATTTAGAAAATTTGTAAATTGTAATAATAATAACAATATGGTGAGAATTACTTTTTGGATATGTCTACTACGAATGTGACTAAATGAATTCATACGTAATTAGTTTCTCTGTCGGTATGTGTAACTGTCGTCTGATCTCCAGGATGTCCAAACAAACAATATGCTGTTAATATTGGATGACACAATAATACAATATTGGATAATGGTGGTATTGTTTTTATATACGACATAATAATATGTAAGTAAATATAATTTTACTTTCATTGATATATAACATTACACTATATATGTAATATGTATATTACACACATTAATAAATACATATAAAGAAATTTATATTTTTAGTGTTACCTTGTCTCGCAAATATATATTATACATGAAGGTGTTATAAACTACATAAGTATTTGAGAATGTTATAAATATAAATTGTAATTAATCACATAAGCTGTAATTGAGTGGATGCTAAATATTATTGAATAAAAATAAAACTTTTTAAAATATATAATAAACTTAAAGCTCATGTATATGATTGGACAATGGATGTTCCGTGCGGATGTAGTAAATAGGCGTTAAAATAAAATGTATGTACAGATAGCAGCGCAACGTATTAGAAAGCGTTCTGTATGAATTTTGAAAAATTACCTTCTTTTAATAAATGTACGTGTCACTCTTGCTAAATCGTTCCTAGAAAACAAAAATACAAAAGTACACAACATTGCAATAACATGCTTCACAAAAAGCATTACTCGTACAGCTATTTAAATTAAGGCGATAAATATTATCAGCTACCTTTATTGCTTAAAAAAATTGTTTTGTTAAAATTATTTTCCTTCAATCAATTAAATAAATAACGGCTATGCTTACCAAACAGCAAACTTACTTACTAAACAAAGCGGCATAAGCCGTCAGTAATTTTGTAAATGATTGAAGGAAAAGGTTACCGGTCTTATACATATACTGTGTATGTTGTACATATATACTGTATATATGTACATATACTGTGAATTAACTGAGCATTGAGGTAAATCTGCAACCAACCTTGAGGTAAGATGTGAGTAGTGAAAGCAATATTCCGATATTTGGGAGTAAAACCGAATATCGCTAATAAAACCGCAAGCAATGCAGTTTTATACCGAAGTAGTAAAGGTGATAATTATACAAAATTTACAACACAATCCACCAAAATCCTATGTAAGGATTCAACCTGATATTATAACATAATTTTAATAAGATTTAAAGATATAATCCTATCATATATTTCGTAACGGAAATCAGAAGACAGTTTTAATACGAAGAATAATGGAAAAATATAGCATATTTTGCACGAAAGCTTTCTTTTCGTATATCTATAGTAAAGATTTTTTGATTGTAAAAAAAATGAAAAGTATTTATACTAATAATGCTAAATTAAGTTACCATTAGTAAAATTAAACAACTCAAAATAAATAAAAAATAAATGTAATTTTACATTATACAATTATTACAATAATTCTCAATATTACTCACCTTTAAACATCGATCTCATTGAATTTCAGAGTGGCGTAATCACTCCTTTGTTGCTGACTCCCTTTCCTCTGACTACTTGTTACATTATTTTTATAACTACCATTACTTTCTTTGTTCGCACTATCTACGTTTCCTATGGAATACGTGTCATATAAATGTCTATTGGAATTGACAGTATTCTTAAATTTTAGATTATGATTACCTAATGCTAGATCAGCGTAAACTAACTTTTTATGTTTAGGTCTGTCATCCTTTGGGCCCATTGTGTTATAATTTGAGTTGTAATTGTGTTCAGGGCCTAAATTTCTCGTGGAACTTGATATGTAGTTGCCTTTGAGTAGTTGCAAATAGGATTTTCTCTCTGAATCATTATATTCAGGCTCTGGATAATCTGGTTTTTGGTAATCGTATACACCTACACAAGAAAGCTTCTCCCGAAGACTTTCGGATTTTTTCAGTCTGTTCAATTTTTGGCTATTCTTCTCTCTAGTTCTATTTAAAGTTTTGGTATAGTACTGAGTTTCCATTGGTTGATATATCATTGGGCCTATCGTATTATTGTACGCTCTTTCTTGATCTACGGGAATTCTCTTGTCTACTCTAATAGGTTGAAAGTAACAGAAACTATGATGTTTTTGAAGCGGTATTTGGAAGTTTTTCTTGTTTTTTCCTTTGGAGCTTAGGTTAGTAAAATGATTACGCTTTTGCAGGTACTGTTGTTGAAGCAGGTTAGTATTCTGTGAACAAGTTTAATTTGTTAATATGTTAACTTAAATGCGGAATTAAAAATGATTAAGAGAATAAAATGAAAACATACAAAGCTTTATACCTGAGCGGTCTCATTACTAATCACTAAAGTACTCTGTACTGAATTACTACGTTTCAGGGTTCTTTTTGGTATAGGTTTCTCTGATAGTTTTGGTATTTGTAAAGTTTTATTTGGTGTGATTATTTGCTTTTTCTTAAACCCAACTCTATTTATACCTTGATCGTTGAGCTGATTCACAACTGATTTGACTAAAGATGTCGATGGAAGTGTTACAGATGATACATTATTTCTTTTTGGTGTAGCGCCTATAATATTTGGTTTCACAAGATCTGCCTTTTCCTCGATTATTTCTTCCTTTGGTTTATCATTACCAAAACGAGCTTCGTTGTGTGTGTGTTTTAAACCGTCTTTATTTGGCCTTGTTAATGTGCTTAACAATCCGGCTTTAGAAATATCTTCAGCGGATTTAGTAGGTCTCACAGGCGCATCAACAATGTCAAATGATTTAGTGTATGAAGTGTTGATAAGAGGCATAGATAAATTAACATATACATGATCAGATTTTGCTGGAGATGCAAACGGTGATATTTTTTTTCTTGGCGCCGGTATCGGTCTATTTAAAGAATTTGTAGAAGTAAAACTTTCTTCACAAACTTGTATAGAATCCGTTAAGTTTTCAAAATGTGCAACACCACTAATTTCTGAATTTATTTTTAACAAAGATGGATAGTTTTCATAAATATTATCTTCATTTGTAGTTTCTTCATTATTATTATCACAGTCGTTATTGCTCTTATTGTTGTTGATTTCATTAAAATTTTCTCCATATTCAGTGTTCGGGTAAAACCTTTCTATATTACGTTTTCTAACGATTCTCATTGATTGGAATTTAGGTAGTTTTCTCTGAATATTTCTAGTATTTAAAGAACTGAATTTTCTAGAATCTGATTCCAATACTTCTTCATCTATAGTTGGAAATTGTTTTAAGAATGACGCTTGCATTGACGGTAGGTACGGATTGAGGAGTACCGTCTGGTGCAATGGGTACATTTGCTGTATTGGTGAAAGAACTGGTATCCCATATGCAGGTGGATACTGAGAACTAGTCGATGAATTAGTAGAATAGTTTATGGTATTTTGCACAAACGGTGGACACCTTACGACCCTTGGTGTAAATGAAGAATTCGTTGTCAATTGTTTTTGTAAAGCTTCTATGCCTTTGTATGCTTTTTGGTTAATTTCAACTACCCGTGGCTGTATTGCTTGGACCGGCTTTGTTAAACATGCCAAAATAAAACATGAAACGAAAACAAAAAAATGAAATCAAAATTAATAATGCAAATTATTGGTATAAGCAAAATAAATAACAAAATTTGAATAATGATCCGTAAACGTGGTTATTACGAAATATGTTTCTAAAGATATTAATTATTAAACATAATTATCAAACAATACTACTTTACTAAAATAGTTACCTTATTAGGGGGTTGTTGGAGACCATGGAACGGCAAATTCTCGTAGAGGCCAGGGTTGTCCGCTCCAAGGTTGCCGTTCGCCGCATTATCTACGCCATTCGTAGGTGGGCCTGATGAGGTAAATACTAAAGTAATTTCATATTTTAAAGAATCATAAATATTTTGTATTCAGTTTTCGGTACTTTTACTTATTAGTTTCCTTTTCATAGTATAATTTCAATAATATAAAGGGTCAAAAACTATGAAGGATATCAAAGAACGAAAAAAAATATAGTTTTAATATTCAAAATAATCTGATCCTTATAGAATAATAGTAGAGTCTAATAGAAAAATGTAATTAACAAAATGAAAATGTTACAACAAGTATAATAAATTAATTTTTTGAAAAGACAAGAAGACATCCGCCAATCTTAAACTGATAGAAGTGAAGTAACCATGCAGAACTTACTGTCGCCAGGTTTTTTACGTTTCCTCGTTAACCTCGAAGGTTCTTTTAAAGGCTCTACTGTAGCAGTCGCTGGACCCATTCTATCAGGTCTTTTAAATGATACAACTAAAACATGCAATTATAAAAGAATAAATGCAACTAAAACACAAAAATGCAAGAGAAAAAATGCAAGATATAAAGCGATTCAAGGACATAATAAAAATCTTTAAGGAGCAAGATGCATACATGTGCAACGTGCGAATATGCAAGCACTCCGTGATTTAAAACGTTCTTTTTTTTCTTTTGAAATGTGTAAGAATGTTTAAGTAACATGAGAAATATATGAGATGGATTGTTGGAAAGGATGAAAACAAATAATAATATAGCATTGAAGTTATTTGAATGAGAAAGGTTTCGAGGGTCATTATAAGTTAGGATCACCGATTAATTGGGAAAATTATTAAAATTGGGAGTTTCGCATAATATGTATCTTATGTAATTTCAGTCAGAATTTGAACTTGAGTTTACCAAAACTGAATTCATAATTATCTATGTAGAATTTACTTAAATTATAAAATCGGATCTAGATGTAAACATTGCACTGTTAGACTAATATTAGAGTGCCTCCTTCCATTTACCCTCATTATAAACAAGTAGTACTCGTAAGTAGAATATGTTTCCTCTCGTGTTGACTTCCACAATATTTGATAATCAATATGATAACACCGAGAAGTTAATACTTCTTAATCCATCTCACATATTACTGTAGATGCATTTATGTGAAATATGTGTTACAATGTGACAACTACCTCCTTCAGTAACTATAACATTCGGTGTCTCGCTCTGAAAAAACGACCTAATGCGTTTCTTCGGGAGTCCATTAACAGATTTATTCATGCTCATTAAAGACACAGCTCTTTTATTTGATTTGTTTATCTTTTTATATTTCCCGCTATCATCATCTGAATCGTCGCTTCTTTTCCTCCAATGTTTAAGCATTCCTGTTACTACATTTTGCGTATGTCGCTTTGGTTTTCCATTTTTCTTTGAATACTCAGTTTTAGGGGGTGATTTATCACTGTTTTCTTTATTTTTATTTCTTTCTAAGAGTCCTAAATTAGTTTCTTCAGCCTCGTTAGCTTTAACCGCATTCAAGTTTTGAAGCCTTGCTTGATTTTTGGGACTGAGTGTATGATTAGAATTTACATGTACTAAAACACCAGGTTTTAATGGCCATTTACTGGGTGTTACTACAGTATGAACTTTATCTCCATCCGTTTTTGGTTCTGGCTTCGGTGTAGCTGTTTCGCTTGTCACTTCAGATTTGCTTGGTGATCTATTTACATTGATCGTTGCTTCTAGCTGTGATAAGCTTGCTTGTAGATCACTTGTGTTTTGTCTTTCATTAAATTTGTTTAACTCTAGGTTGTGTGGGTAGGTTTGCGAATCAACTAGTCTAGCTCTATCTGATGATTTCGGACTAAATGATAGGTTTATACGCGGCGATAAAGCTGGCAAAGCCTGTGATATAATCGACTGGGCTATGGACATCTCATTTAAACAGCTACCATCCGGACTGTATCAAAGTAAACATGAAAACAAACGAAATATGTTAAGAGCATGCGATGATATGATATGGTTAGTAATAAAAATAATAATGCAATAAAAATAAGTATTGACATTATCACGATAAGTAATTTACTTTTTGGTATTAATTGCGGTGATACAATTTACATAGATAAACAATAAAATACTTGAATAACATATAACAATAAAAAGATTAAAGAAGTTACGGAGAGTATAGATACAAAAATTTAAATATCATTACATATACATATAATTATAACGTTCAATGATGTATAGAACAAAAGTCATAGGAGTAAGTAGCTAGAAGAATGCTTTCCAAAAACTCTCCATGCAGTGACAAATACATCGAATACTTGTTAATATTTAGTGTTTATAAACTACTGATTTAAAACGCTACTAAGATCACACATTTTATTTGCAAAATCTCATGAAATGTGTCAAAACATAGCCGGGATCCACTCATGGATCTGCTCAGCTGATAGTTAATAACCCTGACTTAAAATGAAACATCCAAAAATGTCCTTTCAATCGATCCATATGAGTGCTATTACAAGTTATATAAATAATTGAAAATCACACTTTTAATCTAAAGGAAATAGCAAATGCCACTCTCCATCTGATAGTAAGCTTCTGCAATCGTATAAAGATTAATTTTGTTACAGACGTTAAAAAAGAACATGGCGTGGTATTGATCGAAAGTTGTCTTTTGAATGTTTTATCATAAGATCGGGTAATGCTAGTTTAGTGCTGAGAGACAATTGAGTGATCCTAAAAAAAGAAAAGCATTCTCCATCTATGAAAGAAAAAAAAACCAAAACCAAAATTAGACATGTTATTTGATATACCTGAACTATTTATCGTAGTCAGTCTCAGAACATCTGGGGTTAGTGCTGTTAGGAACCTAAGCAGGAATAGAGAACAAGAGAACTTCGTCAGATATAATATGGGAATGAATAAGAAAATTGATATGTGTTAGCGGATTCAGAGCTAATACATCCGCAACCAATCTTATGCCAAACACGTTCGGACAGTCTTGGCTGTCTTTCAGTGAGCCCTACATTACTACTTTAATTTTTAACCACATCTGACACAACCGTTAAAGCCATACTAATTTATGAGAACTGTCATCTATGGTTTGTGAGAACAATTATTAGACTCCTCAAGAGATGGTTTATCAAGATGGATCACGGATATACTAACTATTAAGAAATATAAATATAACCTTGAGATTCAGATCAGCATAAAACCTGTACCGACGGACTAACGGGCTCACATTTATAACTAATCAATATAAAAATCCTATAAATGTATATTATCGTTAGTATGTGTTAGTTTGTTGAGAGTTAGCAATTCTAGTTAATAATCGTGCTACAGCTAGATCGTTACTTCTAGAAGTTCAAATTAGGAAAAATAATTAAAATTGACTAAGAACTAATACTAAATAAACAATCTCGCCAAATACAGCCAATGGTCCAAGCGTATCACACAGTGATTTTCAACGAGTTAACGGTAACGTTTTTCTGCCTTAGTGTACAAAAGTATGGATTATTATAGGTATGTACTCATATAAATAAAATATTGATTTTTCCAACGAGACTGTTAAACTGACCTTTTGACAACTACTAAAAACAACATTTTGTATGAATCACACGTAATTGTGTTCGAATTATTTTAATAACCAATTAAATTATGTTGTTGTATGGTTGTGAACATTCCTGATGAGCACAGTTCTGTTAAATGTAGAATATAACATGTACATAGTTATTAATAATTTAAATAATACTTCAAGAATACGAAAACACGAATACAGAAAATCACTTTGCTAGCAATCAAAGCAAAAACTCAAGCACACTTTATTGACCTTGAGTTACTGCATTGGGACAAGTAAGGGTGACCTCGAGGGTGGCATGGACAGTGTATGCCAAGAGTCTGCTCGGACCAAAGGCGTAGCTGCGTGATCAAAGAAAGAAACACGGAAACAATAACTAATATACTAATACATATACATATATATTTTGAGATATACGAATTAGCTCTAGTTACAAATAAAACAAGAAGGGTGCGTGTACACATATAAATATACCATACTGGGCGAAAAATAACCGTGAAAATTAAATAGTAAAGTAGGAAAGTTGCTGTTTATATCTACGTAAATTATGTTTGGAGTACTATGTCTACAGTTTCGACTAATATAGGTTTTGTCATAATTTTCAAAGTATGACACAGTTACAAATGTATATTTGCTTTATATAATTAAAATGAACAGACGAATATAAATCAGTGAGGAGTAGTAAAAATAGCAGCTACTGAGAAATAAAACACGAAAAAATCACAAAGAAACTCATGATTTTTTCATGTCCTTAAATTGTACGAAAAAATCGACAAATGTGCATTAATGTAAACTTCATAAGTATTTTTTATAAATATTTTGTAACTGGCACTTTCGAATTTGAAACTGGCATTGTGCTTTCTGATATTATATATTGTTGTATATTTTGTTTTACAAAAATAGTGCTTACTATGTGCCTTATTTATCGAGGAACTGTTACTGCTATTAATTGTTTAAAGGGAATATCTCACAGTATTTCACCAACTGTACAGATTTATGTTTTTGTAAAACAAAAGCAACAACAATTATTCGGGTATAATAAAGTAAATATAATTAATTATTATTATCTATAACTGTTGTAATTTTGTTACTAGTTTCACGCCAATCATACTCATCTAATAATTATTAAAATTTAAGACACTTACTTCTCTCGCTCCTCCAATTCAACGGGATTGTTATCTATATTATTAATTATTAGTTTTTGTATCATTCCGAGTTAGTACGCGGCATCCATGAAAAGGCAGATAAACAAAAAACAACAATTAGAAAACACAGTAACAATAAGATGTGAAATAAACAGCTCGTAACAATTGAACAACATATAGGAATAATTAATATCGACATAGGGGCTGTTTATAGAACAGCCGATCCCAACAACAACAGGTTATAATCTTCAACAGATAACGAACACTTGCATTCTAACGTACTTAAGTAACAAATAGGTGAATCGACAACACATATACACAAAACAGATGTTAAGTCTTACGCCATGCAAAGTGTAACATAACATTTGGTTTAATTCTAACAGTCCAACATAAATATGGTGCCTGACTAATCTTTTACTCGACTATATGAAAGCATTAATAGAGCGAACGTATTTTCATTCGTCATTTTTACTAGATTCAGATTTATATTTTAAATTGGACCAAAATGTAATAACGAATTTGACTATTGTACTTTATGGGTAAAATGTAACAAATCCTTATTTTTATTCGCACGGATCTTGATTCATAGTTAGAGGCGAAGCGGTGGAGGGGGCGGAGGCGGTAAGGGCGGTCCGCCCCGGCCGGCACTTTTAGGGGGAGGCAATATTATGTCCTGCTTTCGATTTATACAATAGTTAAAACCTGGGTGCTGATAAAAATACACCAATTACGAAAATATTAATAAAATTTTTATGTATCGTAAGTTATAGTTGTATACATACATTTGGATTTAGCTCGCATCCGCCTGCATATGTAGATTATGATGATGCAGATAGTCACGGTGATCACGAGTATAGCGAGAGCAATCGCACTGATCCAAATGAGTTTCTGCTGATCCCTCCACCAGACCTTGTTGCCTGTGAAGCATTTGTAATACAGGATTTTAAAATAATAAATTATTGTATATTGTGTATTAGTCCTAATCGAAAACATAAAGATATTATTTTTGAATGCATTATATTTTTTAATGCATATTTTTTAATGAATGTGTTACGAAATGCTTAATATGTAAGAATAAAAATGACTGTATAAGTTATATTTTCTTTGGTAGAATATGGAATGGTGTTGGCAACATTCCCAGGTATAGTTTGTTACGATTCATGAGTACCTATGGATATCTATCAGTAATATGAATCTGGTTTTATAGGTAGGTATGTAGATCATATTTTACATAATGAGAGATTTTTTTTGTAGTGTATAATAAACATAACCTCTTTGTTATACTGGTAATTATTGAATCTTAATTAATGATTTTATTTATTGTTTAATATTACTTACTGTAACTATCCAAGTTGGCTAAAAACCAAAGAACATTGTTTTAAAATCAAACAGAATTAAAATTAGTTATCATGAACGTTCAGAGTTAAAAGAAAAATACCTAAGTAAAAGCTGTTGAATTTTCACAACAGAAATTACTATTCGTGGTGACATATTACTGATAACATTTTACACACGATAGTTACAAATTTCAAAAATAGATGGCGCTTATTTCATTATTGCGTTCACATTACAAGGTAATTTTGGGTTGGCTGTCTCAAAATTAATAATTCTTTTATACAAAACAGTAGTGTTTCCATGGTATGCGAGACTAAACCCTGCCAAATGTATCTATCCTTACAGACCGCCTGTACTTCATACTCTTCATTCCTGCAACCCGGTTTTGAAACATTTTGGTCCCCCCATCAGATGTTAGCCAGATCTTACCCATAACATCGCGTTCGCAAGCCCTGGACATGCCGACAGAGTTGTTCGCGAAGCACAAATAAGTCCTGTACACGTCGACGCTGTCGTCCAGCTCCAGGTAGCTCTGGGGGCCGTTCTGCCAGATTCTCTCTGTTGTGAGGCTGTCATTGTCGTTTTTCAGTTTCCAGGAGAATGACACCTGATGAAGAACCAACACCTTGTTGCAACAATGTTTTATTATGTATTAGGTAGGTACTAGTATATTCAGATTTTATAAAACAAAACGTAATATCGCGCTTAATATACCCGAAGGCGTACGCAGAGGAGTGTATTTTATTATTTCATTAGTTTTTTTATTAAAGCGGTGTATAAGTCATTACGTGATAAGAAATTATGCGGGAAATATACATAGGTACATTGTGACTGGCTCGTTGGTCAATTACCTACTTAGTGATTTCTAGTGGCTATGTCCTAAGGGTATCTATATCCTGAAATTTACATACTTCTGTTGGATTAGCGTCCGCCGTGCAGACCAGCGTAGGTTTCCCGTCGATTTCCATCTGCTTGATACCACACTCGGGTATAACTGAAACCGAGAATAGGACAAATAATGTCAAAATCCCATATATATATGCGTATAAATAACAATCATATATATACGTAGATAATATTTACATATTAT
>DWTO01000385.1:0-22019 GCA_018244755.1 Jemadia pseudognetus | reverse complement strand
GGTCCGTAGCAAGTACGACTAGTCTCGATAAATTCAATAATCGAGTTAGGTAATTCGTAAAATGGGACGCGACAAAGATCGCAGTACAGCCGCTACTTGTTAGCTTTATTTACTCCATCTACTATTTATTATCGCACTAGTTGTACAATTTTGCTCTACTTCATTGTTAATGTATTAAATTTCGCCGCAGTTATTGCAAATCCATTAAAACTTCATTACAAATATATTAACAAGAATCTTGAAAAAATTGTGTTCGCATACCAATCATAATAATGTAATAAAATTGATTATTAAATGTTTTTCAATTACGGGTTAACGTTTAATATACAAGTTATCCGTTTTTTTTTTTCAAAATAAATCAGCTTGAACTATAGAAGAGTGTCGAGACAACGGACAATGGCGCACGTAATTTTATTAATTCAATCTAGTACATTTGGGCGCGCGAATATACTGATGGCGACACAAAACCTGTTTATTCAAAACTAGGCGCGGCATTGTTATTCCGTTCGCGTTGCAACAACTTGCAAATGACATCTTCACGTAATCATGAATTTGGGGTCCATGACCCGGCGACTTCCGGCGCGGTGGCGCGTGCGGCGCCGCTGGCAAGATCACTTCCGCTTTAGGGCTCTTGCGCCCGCGCAGGAACAGCGATAAGAAATTGGAACAAGATACACAACTACAAGATAACGATTTAGCAAGAAAATGTTGTTTAAGGTTCTTGACGGTATAACTAAGGGATCACTTGTAATATATCATGGCTTCGACTATTAATGTAGTTAAATTTAGATGAATTGTTGCTTGGAAGTGCACTTGAAATTTTTATTATTACTGACTAGACATTAACACTTATTAAGGATTGAGCTCTTATCACATAGCACCTTATAATACTGAGCTTTGTATAAAATAAAGGAACACGCATCGGATCTATGAATCACCGCTCGATACACCATAGCTAAAAAGTGTCGATTTCAAGAACATGCAAGTTGGATTTGAACAACAAGAAGTGCCATATTAAATGTATCGTACTACAATAATATGTTCTAATGTAATAAGTGTTGGTATGATGTAAGTAGATAAGACGGCGATACGATAGAAGCATAGTCTTTTTTGTGGTCCAGTAGTTGACAAACGAGCAGTGATAGCCCAGTGGTTTGAATTTCGACTTTCGAATTGACAATGCTTTAATAAAGGATTATACTCGTAGTTGGTATAAAACAAATGGGCTTTATGAAGAAGCGTTGGTTTTAGTAACTCTAATATTAATTTATTTATATTCCCTTCTAGGCCTGCAATTTTACTTTATTCATTATCACAGTAACACGTTACATCGTAGTATTGTGTCACAATTTATTCAAGAAGTGTAAAGTCAAACAAGTAAACATTACGTCTGCGTCATAGGGCCTTTGGGCATTGAAATGTAATTTGAAGTTAAACTTTTATGGTAGATGATTTGCTTGAACGCGATGGTGTTCAGCCTACGTCTGCTAGCGACTTATTACGTAATAGACTGTGACGTCACAGCGGCGTTTCCGTCATTAAGTAATGTTTGACACAATGGTTTTTACTACGTTCTCGTTTCTTGTTATATTACGATGTCAAAGAGTTTACGGTGAGTAACCAGTGCTCATCGTATGTACCTATATATTTTATCTATATATAAAGTATAAAACACACGGATACGGTATTTTTTACAAACCATTTTCCTCTTCAGATATAATCTTATGTGTAAACAGCAAAATGGAAATACTTGTACTACGATACTAAACGATAATTTTATTTAACGCGGTTGGCTTGAGTATCGATTAACTTCGTGGTTAAAATTGCATATTTCTTCTTCAAGAGTTTTTAAATTTGTTAGCGTGTGGACGATACGAAAGTTTTAAAGATTAATTGTCATATGCTGCAATAGTCAAAGAAAACATCGTTAAGAAACTTATATAATTTAAACTTGTTCATGTACGGTTGAAGGCTGCTAACCTGCACTTGACCAACATGATAAACTATAATTTTAAAACCTCATGGGGTTTGATTTTATTGATGATGACAGCGATATCCTGTATGACTTAAATGCCTAAATATACAAAAGTATCGGAAGACATTGAAAAATCAATTGCAATAGACTAGGAACGTATTAAAAAAGACAAATTGTCTAAGGTTGTGTTCATCTGAATAAATCCGCTTTGTTACTCGGAACTAAGAGCCTAGGAAAAACTAAGCTGGTGTGGTATTACCGAGTTTTTGAGACTTCGGGGTACTACGAACACACATACACTAGCAGTTGTAGCCGGAACTCACTAAGTCCGTAGTTAGCCTGCGTCATCAGTTATATACGATTACGTCCGCATGCAGTGGTCATCAAATTCCATTAATTGTTTATGACACGTACGGTCTTAGATCGCGATGTCGCTAGTATCGAGTGGATAAACACCGAACGATGTGTATCAAGGATGGCGCTGTCGTCACGCGGCAGATTGAGTCACTGCGTATGTCGAGCGCTAACCGTGTCAGCGTCCGTCGCGGAATAGAATCAAGGCTATATCGCGGAATAGGGCTGTCACTTGCCACTTCTATTAAAACTTCAACATAAATTACTATATACATTATCACGACCACATTTCTCCATAAAGATAGCTAGAGGGTGTAGTATAATTCCACGATTCTCTTTTGTACTATACGCCCCTTCATTTAATAGAAACGAGTCCATTGCTATACACCGGGCACAAATCCAGACTCCGAGTGTCAGATTTTTTAAACTATAATTATCACATTTTAAGGATTATTCGAAATAAACAAGATATGAGCGCAATATATGTATAGCATATTGTGTTTTGTTATTAAATTAAGAAATTCGCAAACAAATAAGAGTATTTAAAATATTGATTATTAAACTTTTCACAATGGTATAAAATAAACAAGAATATTTTTTGAGTGAGGAAAGTAGTAAACTAGCAAGTAACAGGTACAAGTGGCCGACAGTAGAAATACCGCAGTACAGGAATATAGCAATCTCATTTATTAACATTATTGTTATAGTAACACTATCTACAAGGTATTATAATAAAATAGTGGCTTGTAATTGTGTGTATTAAAATATGATAAAATGATTGAATTAAATTATGCCCAAAGAAATGTTTATTTCTGTTCATACATATCTTATTTATTTGAGGCTGTGCTGTTGATTTTCCGACTAAATCAAAGTACAAAGCTTCTCAAACTTAAGCTAACTCAAAACTAGTTACATATATTGTTGACAACCCTATAAATTACCAATGTATTTATGATACTCTTAAGTCGGTCATAATGCTTCTAAGTTGTAACGCTTCATATTCGTGTATACACCGCTTTTCACCACATTGGAACCAGCTTACAATAATGTTGCCAACATTAAATTACTTAAGTTAGTGATCATCATTGTAAAAAAGCCTGTAATCACCGAGGTAGGTTTAGTAGTGTAGTTCCATGGTTCCCAGTTACGTCCCACTACGTAATAGGGGCGGAGACTATTGCCATACACCGGGCACAAACCCAAACTCTGAGACACTACTAGAAATGTTTACTACAAAATCTAAGTTACAAGCATGCAATCATCAAATATCATCATCAAACGTTTTATCGTTCCACTGTTGGCCACGAGTCTCCTCTGACCATAAGTGTTAAGGACATGATCTGATTGCTGTTGCTCCTCGTATCATATTCCCCATTGTTGATGGTCGCGACCCAACCCAGGATCACCTCCTTCTTAATGGTGTTGCCCCATCGGTTGCGAGTTTCGGCTGCGTGAACGGCCTCGTGAACTTTTAACAATAATGTGAATAATTGCTTATATAACAAATACCTATATTCTGATAACCCTAGGAATGTAAATCAATGTGCCTGAATCGATCTAAGTGTTTATAATTTTTTTATTGGATCGCAATCTTGTCACAGGTTATTTTTTATTTCACTAACGATCAATACGTTTGATCGCTGTTTAATGCACTTGAAGAGAGTATTTAAGATTTTCTTTAATAAGTTAATTTTCTTGGAATTATCAATTGTCAAAATAATGTTTTATGCAACAATTTTCGATATATAACAAAATTTTAAGAGGTTTTCCAATTGCTATTTTTATGTATTGCAATTCATCAAATTAATTCTGAATTATTGTGATTAGAAATTCTAGATAATTGAAGTGAACAAAAATAATATTTATTTTGTTTGTTTATATATATCGCATCTATAATAGCTTACATTAATTTCATTTTACGCTTCAATATTGGTATACTATTTGCTAAATGTTAGTAGATTAATAATTTTTAATTGAGTATTAAGATTAATTAATGCAATTCAATCGAAATTTCAAAATTGGGCGTTTGAAGTCTGCCAATTGCGACTCGACCAGCGTGGTGGAGTATGGCTTTAACCCTTTCGTTCTGAGAGGAGACCCGTGTCCAGCTAGGGACAATAAAAAGGGCCGAGGAAAAAAATATGTTGACAACCGAATGTGACATTTTCATTGCGATTTAGATTGTAACTCCATAGAGCGAAACAATATTGAATTAGTACTTTGCGCACTAAAGGAAACCATTACACTAAAGTTGGTTACAGACAAGTAGTCTACATTTAAGACTGGATTATAAAATATTTATTGAAATAAGACCGTAAATGTTTAACATGTCAATTAAACTAAACGCCAGCGTTTATTAACACTTACGTAAAAATGTTAAGATTTTTATACGGTTAGTTTAACTGTAGAGAACTGTCAATTCGTATGTTAAATTGTCAGTAGGGCCGAAGTTTTGTCCGTTAGGATCGTTAGCCGACTCTTTAAAAGGGAAAAGTCACTTTGCTTAGAGGTTCCTGGTGTACAGCTGACTGGATTTTAAAGTCTTATATTGGAACCGATATCGGACAAGCTGCGTATATTTAGTTTTATGTTTTAAGTAGGCTACAAACAAATTCAAAGAATTAAAATTGATGAAAATGTTGATACTATTTTCATATACGAATAGTCTTGCGATATGGTCGGTAAATTTCTTGGGTATGGTTCGCATCTCGTGATAGTTTGATGTTATTTTTTGGTTAAGACCAGCTGTGCATGGCCTGCAGTAACCACTTAATAGCAACTGACCTCATTATCTTCTATAACTATTTTATGCCTTAATTTTTTGACATGAATGTCTCATATTGAGAACGCTTTAGGTCATAGTCTTCCACGCTTAGCCACGTGCCACACTAGCTTTTCACACTTCAGTCGTCTTCGAGTAAGTACATTACAAATAATTATCAGGTATGTATTTGTACATAGGTTTGTTAAGGATATTTTTCTTCATAGTTACAACTAGTGACATCTTTAAACCACATGTATATAACTTTTAAATATGTATAGGTATTTGTATGTTATACCTATAAAAGCACGTAAGCAAAACTCTTCATACAAATCTATTAGTTCATTATGTCACCGTTCTATATTGTTTCATGCATTCATTAATTCTTGAAAAGTTTATAAATGCTAACTATTGTTAATGCTAAATATAGCTGTTATAAGGACAGTCCACGATAACCAAAAAATTTAATTGGTTACACTACATAAATACAATATAAATATTCCTGCGTGAATTAAAACGTTTGAAATATTTTTTGAAGTTTCTATAGAGAAGTGTAGAAAGGTAAAATTGTTATAATATATATAGTTTTAGAAATACATTAAATAAATTTTTGTTCTTTTCATATTGGTAAGTTTACACACAATATCTTGCGGTCAATAATAATAGCACAGAATATAGTTTGAGTTAAACTCTTTGATATAGTTACTTTAATGTTTATAATTTAATGAATAAGCGTCAATTTTGAGTATTGCTGAAGCACTAGTGTATATAAACGTTTAGAATTTAACATTGATAGTTCTTTTTTTCTGATGTCTGTCGAGCACTGGCTTTGGAACTGATTCAGTAACACTTTCACCACAGACACGTCTACTTCCGGTTTACATTCGTACCGTACTCATTAACAGTCAAAAGATGTAATGAAAATGTACTTTTGTCTGGAAAATAAGAATTGGCAAGCAAAAAGTATTGCCAAGCTGTACGAGTTAAGCCGGCTCTTTGTAGTTGCGAACATATTGATGTGTCAATCAAGATAGAAAAAATGTGGTACGATTTCATCAATCAGGACAATTTTCGGGTAATTTCTTTTTGAAAAGAGTAGACATGACGGAATTGATGGTATATTTTTTCATCTTTGTAATATAATATTTCTAAAAAGATAGATAATTTGTTGCTCTTGGTATGTCTCTCTCGGCAACTTGTTGACTATCGTGATGAACCATTTTTTTGCCACAGCTTGTTGATTTCCATATATTTTGAACTTATTTTTTGCCGTGAACGCTTACGGTAAAGTATTTTGACTAAGCCTATAGTGGCTTCTTCAATATTGACGAATAATCTGATTAAAGAAAAATAATTGAATGTGATCAAGTGTCCATTTTTGAAAATAAACCTTAATAACCACTAAGTACATTACGAGATTTTAAACTGCATTTAACGATTGATATGTAACAAGTTAACTATTATCAATTATATAACGTATGTGCTCTATGTGAATATGTTTCGTACTTTGTATTAAATTTTATCCCAAACTTTCATTTTAGAAGTGGTTTTAGATAGCAATAAAATGTAGATTATCTTGGTTGTATTTGATATTACAAAATGTAAAATTCCAGTTTCTTCTGAGTGATTTTATAAGAAATATTGGTTGGTAATTGAATGGTAATAGTGTAATATCAGTATTTAGAAAAAAATGTATTGAAATTTAGAAACAAAAATATTTTGAGATAATATAATTGCACTAAAATTTGATACCAAAATTGCTTACCTAAACATTACGTCTATTTTTCTTGTTTACTGTTATTATTTAAAAGGCACTTATGTAACTGTCTGAATTGAACATCAAGCACTGTCTTTAAACATCTCCTTACAAGGATTCCTTTTAAGAATATAATTGACGTACGTGTTTTAATGAATATAGAGAAATATGTAGAAAAACAGAACAAAAATGATCAAGTGTAATATAACACTAGTGTCGCATTTGCCACCGACGTGTATTACACGAGCGCAAACGATATCATTACGGACATTAGCGGGATGAAGCTGCCGCGCTATTAATTGCATTTTCAATGCTGAGCTATTTCCATAAGGATCACGTGACACGCCTTCGCACAGCGAACCAATATACTCTGGAGTCACATGCTTCCAGTGCGCGGATATCGCCACAGGCTCGTGATTTTCATCACCCCCTAGCTCCGCTGGGCGCCGCCTCACCCCACCCGCCCACTGCGCAAGTACTATAACCGACTATTCTACCGGCCTCCGTAACGTTCTTATAACTCTTACTTAACAATAAGTACTGAGTTAATGATGTTTTTTTGTTTTTTGTTTTTCCAGCAAAACGTATTTTAATTTAGTACAATACGTTGAAAAATGTACAAGAATAAGATTGGGGTTTTGTTTAAAGCTTGTAGTCCTCTAGTCCGCTAATAAATTGCGAAGCTTCTAGTCTCTAGTAAGCTAATAGATGTCGGAGATAATATCTATTAACAGGAAATTATTTTAATCGAAGTATTGTATTACACATCATCATAAGACATCATAAGTTGCCTACCATAACAATTTGGACCGAATGCTTGATGTGTCCCGCGAATCTTGATGAAAATCTGAACTTTTTCTTCTAAAACGTAACAACACTCCTGTAATCCGGTAGGCAGAGGGGTGTGGTACACTCCCACGTTTTCCTACTAATATTCACGAATAGAGTTAATCACAGCACGGGTTACTTAACTATATAGATCCTTTATGAACCAGATTACACTATTTCCTATTTAAGATATTGTGTTTCGTACAATGATCAAACGTTTTTAATTATCAGTAAAACAGTGTATTTATTACTGAATTATCAATAAAAGACAGTTTAAATTGATTACTTTTCACTTAAGAAAATACATTTTTCTATAAAAGAGAATAAATAGTACAAAAGCAATGTGTCAACGTCTTGTTCTACTTTAAAAAAATTGTAATTAGAAAGAACTTTCCTGTTACACTTTTGCTATTGTATTAAAATTAACAGAGGAATAACTAAAAGTCGCCGCTAGTGTTATGATTAATTATAACAATAAATTGTTTAACTTTGTTTACTTAAACATAAGTATGTATATGATGACTTCAAATTGTACGAATTCGTTACTTTATGCCAATATTTTGTACACAAAATACGTCCCTGATTTTTAACTTAAATATGTGTAGTTACTAAATTGTTACAAGATTTCATTAAAAAAATTCGCCTTCTCGCTCCTTAAATAGATACTGCAGCGTCTGACTTCGTCATTCGACTCTGGCCACCCTGTTAATATTTGAAATATGTAGGTAGAGGAAGGTATTTATAGATATTTTCGGAGTGTAACCGGGTGGCGGCCGAGGGTCCTAAGATTTATGGCGGAGCGGGAGAGTCCCATCTAACTGGGCTTCTCAATGCTGCGGAATAGTACGTAAGCGGAAGCGGGGTAAATTAATATGGCACACACTTTTTGTTTGATTCTGTTCAAGACCTTGTTCAAATCCGGGAACAGATACGATTGGACTATCCAACTAGATTATCGAATTGATATTTGTAGTAGTGGCTCGGAATTTCGATTAGTGCCCTATGTATGCCATTAGTTTTACCACCTATTCCATGGTAGGTCGTAAATCCTCTTCCTACCTCATCGGGTATTGCAGGCGTAATATTTTGCTTTATTCTTTTATTTATTTTGTGACTGTTACCAATTTGTAACTAATTAAAGGGAAATTATTCCGTCAGTTTATAAGAAGTGTCAGAAAACTTTTAGTAAATTAGACTCCGATGTCAATTTTGTTTATCGGAAAATACCAAGAATTAAAGTCATGAAACTTGGCAATATTACATGGGCCTTTCAATTTGAGCCGTTTTCATTGACGATAATAAAATTTGTAACGGCGTATTGATAATTCAAATAAAATTGATGAATATTGTTAATTTTCTTAAAAGTAAATAGATTGCAAATCGCTTTATTCGTTATCTTGGACTGCACCCAGAGCTGAATTTCGTACGCCTCACACCCCTATGGGCTAAGGGCAACTCATTTCGCCTCCCAGGACTATCTGCGTTTCGAGATATTTTTCTTAGTAATGCTATTGTTAGAAGGAACTATTGATAGCTCTTCGTAAATACATTGCTATATATCAAGAGCATTTAAAAGACTATGTAAATTAATTGTCGTACTGTCGTACCATATGTGACATATAATACTGTCGTATTATATGTCACATATGGTACTTTGTTACATAGCAAATTTTCGTAGTTTAATGATATTTTCCTTTAATTAATAACGGTTTTTTCAATCAGTACATATAATTATAAATTAATTTATCTCCAAAAAAAACACACTGTGAACTTAAGAAAACGTGTAGGTGATATATGTTTTATTATATAACTAATATTTATAATACAACTAAATTATTTAGTGTAGAACTAACTAATACTAACTGGCCTATTACTACTTTTGTTACAGATCGTAAGGTGTTGTATTATAGCGGCAGAAACCGTCCTGTCCTGTGTAACTGCTGTCTATTCGTCTCCTGTTCTCTTTAATTAAAAATAATTATGCAACAAACGATATTCACTGTTAGATTCACTTGTAGCGAGAAACACCCACAGCTATAGATGAATGAGGCAAGATGTTTTCCGAAACTGAAAAAAAAAATGCAAAAATCATATGTCGGTTCATTTAAACGTTAAGCCATCTCAATTCGATTGTCTGACACTTGGCACTACTCTAGTAAACAGTCGGTTAATTTGTTGACTCAATAGGATATACTCCTACACATTCGCTAAATACAATTGAAAGCTTAATTTCGTCTCACCGTGAACAGATATAGACGAGACTAAACAATAGCGATTTTTCAAAGCGTTATGAAAAATGCGTCTGAAGTTTTTATGTCCCTTCTCGTTCTGTTTCTATTGAACATCATTGTCGTATTAATTGGACGTCGCTCGGTCTCTTTGATGTTATAATAATCTATCTATTGCGATACTATATTTTTCAGGTAAAGAATTTCCAAATTTTAAAAATACACTTCACTCTCTTCATAAGATAAATTTTGCATAAAAAAACATGTCAGGTGTGGAAAGAATAATAATATGATATTTGGCAGTCAGAGTTCTCTGCCTACACCACAAAGAAGCTGGCATAATCATATAACTTTAATAAAAATTACTTCGTTATTGTCCATGTCCTATATAAGGATTAGCAAACGAGCGAACACACTACTACTTTCTAAGAACATCTGCAACAACTCTTAAATAGAGCTCTTCGACTGAAATTGTTAGATTAGCCAGTACTCATTGTTAATAACCCCATTAGTACTGATAACAGGGTTGCAGGAATTGGACAGTTATCATTAGTAAACTTGTACAATGCCATTACTTTTGCTTCATGCAGCTAAGGTATTGCACAATGTTTTATCAGTACTAAAATATTTCGTTCTGGGCTAGACTCGGTCGCCTGTGTTGTGACACAATACGCAAGGGTTCAAAGCGCTCCAATCTACTCCTACGGTTCAGTAGGTACTGAAGTTAAATGTTAAATTGGGGTTGTGGGCATGATTCCCGCTCGGGACAAATGCTTCTGTGACGAGCAAAAAATTTTTTTCTCTACCGGGATGCAAAAAATTATCTAAATATTTATTATATGTACCTAGATATAATATGTAACTTATTATATGTGGTATTCACAGTACATACTGAGTAATATACGATCGGATGCCCGTGTTGTAATGCCTTGAAATATTTATTATTAATGTTATTAATAAGAACACGATTATTGTCCCAGTTGATACGATATGTTCAGTCAAAATTGAATTAAATTATAACGCGAACAGTTTTCTTTATGCACGTATATAGTAAAATCAATTATGTCTTAAAAATAACTTAAGAAGCAATAAATCAAACCAACGGCAGCAATTTCTGTGCCGCTTGTCAACACTTACAAATAAACATTTTGTTTAAACCATTGAACTTTTACGAATGAAACATGAACGCAGCATTTTGATTGATGGCGCAAAAAGATATTGATATTGATAATTGAAATACTTAAAGTTACGTGTTAAATATTATTTATGGACTGTTTTATGTAGTTTACATTGTAATTGTTCAGTTACGGTCCTATCAAAATGAAGTAGGTACCGCTTATTTTGCTTCCAACTGTTTAATATTAAAACATTCTGTTTACTTTATTAACGTGATATTATAGGTAATAAAACATGCGTAACATTGTAACATCACGCCTGTTATCCCCGAAGAGGTAGGCAGAGGAGTGCAGAACACTCCCACATTTCACCAGTTACGTTTACGTCCCACTGTGGAATAGGTGGTGAGCCTATTGCCATGCACCGGGCACATATCCAGATTTCGAGCCACTACTAGAAAATCTATATATATTTTCTAAACGCATTTTACGACGTGTTAATTATTGTTTTAATTCAATTTAATAATGAAATTTACCTTATATATCTTGATGATTAATAAAATTAATCAAGTAGTCGCTTTTGATGATTTGCGTACTCAATATAACCCCAAAACAATCATTTACCTTAATATTACGATCATCTGGCATGTCGCGCAGGTATCACAGAGATGTAAAGGCGACAAAAAACTCCCTGAAGGATGTGTGACCGCCAAGCTGCGCCGGCGCACGTGGCAATGGCCCTTTCCGTTACTTGACGGCAGGTAAAGATTTTTTACGACCAAATTAGACATGGAATATGCCAGGCGATGTTAAGACGAATGCATAACTCAAAATTTAAAGATTTGTGCGGATAATTTGATTTTTGGAATTATTACACTCACTCATATAATTCAAGAACTATCGGAGAAAGAAGTGACAAGTAGACAGCTTTTAAGTTTAAGTCTCAATAAGTGTAAAGAATATAAATATCTGATAAATGCTATAATATTTTACTAGCGACAAAGAGACTTGTAGTATTTAAACTTATAACCTTATATTTAAATTTAACGTGGTGTTGAAAGAGACGCCAGTATCTGTCACTAATGCTTACAAATATCCATCTGTACGATATACTGCTTTGTTCAGTTGATAATCCCGTGTCATTAAAGATATTATTTTTCTAAGCTTAGGTACCAGTTATGATGCGATACTTTGATTTTCATGACTCCACATTGCTACTTGCGTTCGTCTTTTCGGTTTACAGAATCTTAATTCATCGTAAGGTGCACTTTGGTCACTTAAAGTCAGAAAACTGAATGTCAGCAAAAAGATAAATTCATTAACATTTAAAAAAACCATATTAGAGTCGTTTTTTATGATATCCAAAATGATTTTAGGAGGAAATTTCAAAAAGGGTATTAATGGCTTGAAAATATTGTAACATGATGAAACGATTCTGGTTCTTACGTCTCTGTTTCTCTGTCTAGTGTAAGTTTAACAGTACCAGAGACAAATCCGTTGCCATTGATATGATCACTGTATCTAGTCTTCTTTTAAATCATTGTTCGTGGTTCCATCACAGACGTGGACCGGAGTAGCTCGTCACGTATCTATAATTTGTTACATTTGTTGTAACTACTATTAATAGGTCCGGGTGCAACATTCCACTACCTTTTCTCCTGTTCTCTGATTTGTGTTCGTTTCTACCACTTTTTGCTGGGTAGACATGGCGGATTGTTTTTGAAAAGTTTTTTGTTGGCCATCTGATAAAAACTCGTCCTAACGGTATATAGAAACTGCTCCACGGGTCCTCATAATCTGTATCTATATAGATAAATAAAATGTTAGTGTCTGTTTATAATGATAAAATAACCGCCTTTTACTAAATGTGTATGTCTGTATACACGGTACATATTATGTATATACCAAAATAACATTTTTTACAAAATTTTCTCAGTCTGTCTGTTTGTTCCGGCTAATGTCGGGAACGGCTGGACTAAATTTGGCAGGACTTTCACTGGCAGATAGATGATGTAATAAGGAGTAGCTTAGGCTACTTTCATTTAAGAATTTTAGGATTTCCACGCGGACGAAGTCGCCAGCACAGCTAGTCTAGCTATGAGAGCTGAATCTTTAAGGCAAGCATATTAATAATTTTTAAAATACAGAAAATTGCAAAATGGAAACTATGCTGCAAAGTACGAATAAATGCAAATAAACTAACACAAATAAGTTTTTGAGGGACAAGATTTGTTATTTTTTTTAAATCTAAAAATAACAAATTAATCACTTAATCGAGGCGATGACGGCACTCGTACCAGGGACTCCAGAGAGAAACCAATGTAAATGATACGCTAGTTCTAATAATTTACGAAACGAAATTATAGAAATTAAAGTAAATTATAAGGGACGTTAATGGAGCAGTATTGTATATTCAAATAACGATAAAAGAATCTCTTAAACTAGGAACTAAGAAAGACCAAAATCACGGTGAGCAAACAGAGAAAAGTATCCAAATAATCGAGTGGCTTTGCTTAAAAATAAAACGAAGAATGAGAGTTGGATTAATTTATTTGCTAAAGAGAGGATTGGCAGTGAAATCCCCGAAGAATTGCTTGGAGTCTAGACATGTAGCGTCTGATTCTATACATAAGCTATATCTATTCAATCCGAATGTAAAATAGAGAGAAATATTTTATGACTAACACTTCTCAATATATGTATCTATAAATGCTTATCAAAATAGGTACTTTAAATAAAATATTTATGACGTAACTTACATAATGATTATTAGTATACTCGTACATTTTACCTGTAATAATCCACTTAGAATCTGCTTAGTTTCGAGAATGCCAGTTCGTTCGCGTTGCCAGGAGATAAAACTATATACATAAATGAACTTATTAGTGTACTGGTGTACGGTCATGGAACCGAGGAAGTGTAGATAGTACGCTTCTTTGTCTACCTCTTTGCGGATTACAGGAGTGATATTACGTTTTATATTATACTGTTTTTTTTTCACTCCCTGTTCTATTCTTGGTCTTCGTCTCCATACCTGTAGGAAATAGAGATAGTGTGATGTCAAATTCGGATATTTTAATATTGATTATTATTAAAATTTATTACAGACTATTTATTTACCATGAAAATGGAACAGCGCTTCACAAAGTGTTAATGGGAAAAGAACGCCGCTGGAAATTTCCAACTACAACAATATATTGACATCGCGCCTTGTTATCACTAATTTAGTGCGAGTCATTGTGATTCATTTCTTTACAATAATTACGAGTTTATTATGGTCATGTCCAAACAGATTATTGTTCTTTTCCAAGTCCTTCATTTCTTTAATGTAAATGGTTACTGATAATTTTCGAAATATCTGTGTTCCGGTCACATCCGAACAGTTTTTAGGAACGCTTCCAATCACCGCGGTAGCCCTAAAATAGCTTAATAGTTCATGAATAGACGTCGCCCTCAACCGCTATTTTCAGATATCGTATTCTTATAAGTCAGACACAAAAATGTTGATGCATATTTATTCCGTTGTAGTTGCATTTGATTTTATTGTTGCATTTCTTTTTTTTTTATTTGCCTCCTTTTTTACATTAAATGGATCTGTTGTTCTATAATAATTTTTTGAAGGTGTAATGACTTTGATTTGGTATTGTTGTTCTAATATATTTAGATGCCATACATTGTTGTTAACATAAGTTATATCGAAATTAGAGCAGCAAACGTCTAAAAATATATTATATTTGTGGATTCACTTACAAGACAATATTTAATTTTATTTTGTTATTCAATATTCAATTAAATATTATGGATTTTGTAATTCATTAATTAATTCTTAACTTTGAATTGCTAATAGCAACTTAACATTAAGTTAGTTATAAATGAGAAGAGATATAAATATATTCCATGTAAGTTAAATTTTTTTAATTGAAGAACGTAACAAACGAGCGAACAGCAATCACCGGGGACTGTCGAAGGATTTGCACAACAATTAATGCTGAATATGAATGCTGTATTAATCTGTAGTAGCACCTTAGGCAATGATATGTAATATATTATCAATCAAATAATCAAGGGGAGGCCTATGTCCAGCAGTGGACTGCAATAGGCTGATGATGACGATGTCATTAATCCAGTTGGCTTAAATGACTTTGCCTGTAGTTAATATTCGTTTGTATCAATCTTATTCAGTTTGTTACAGACACAGTGCTAGTTCTGAGGACTGAGATGATCACCACCAATCCGTGAAATAATGGTGAAATGGATTAATAAGGCATTCTGTACAAAACCTTTATTCGGATTAAGGTACGCTATAAAATGAAGCAATAAAAAAATGATCACAATATTCCACTTTTATTCGGATATTGATTGTGTAACAGGGCTGAGGCAGCCCTGTTGCTTTACCATCTACCACGACCTACATTACTCCGAAAATACAAACGTTTCCTTTTAATTGTTACGTTAATTTATTCTGTAACATAAGATTTAACTAAGATATGTAACAGTAATAAAACAAGTCGCTCGGAGTACACTTTTTCGCACCTTTCAACAAACTCCTGCGCACCGAAATTAATAGCGCTGTCTTTGTGAGTGAAAACGAGAAATATTGGAAGGGTGCTTGTGATATTCTGAAATAATTTGTCAAACTTTAATATTTGATCGGAATAATTGAATCTAATTCTCTTGCCGTGATAGTCTAGCGGTTTATAATTCAGTTTCCAATAGTGTTGGATTAAAATTCTGGCGAACACCTTTACAAAATTACAAGCGTTTTAATGTAAGTACAAAAAATATTCCGATTGAATATTAGAACGGATTATTTACATCAAACCTTAATATAAATCATAAGTTTCTAAGTATATTTGTATCTATAAGTCTACTGGAGTCTATTATTAGAGAACAATGACCTCTAAGTTCCACCTAGCAACTCTCCCTAAAAAAATATACAAGCAAAAAAATATACAGCAATACTGAGTTGCTGGAATTCAGTCTTTGTTAATAAGCGATCTTTATGATGGCTCAATGTAAATTATATTTATATATAGAAAAAATATATAAATATATGTAGTACCAGTCGATAGGCACATCAATGTCAAAATAATTTCGTTACTAAAATAGGCAGTGTCTTTTTCAGTCAAAAACAATCCAGTCCGAAGTTAATTGGACCTCTGCGACTCAATCACCAGTCACATGCAATGGACTAGTTTGATTTATTCGTTTGAAAAACAGTTGCGTCAAAGAGCTTCCTACAGCAAAAAACTTAACAACGTCATGCAGACTGACGTCGATAGTTAGTGGTCCTTCCATATTACAATTGGTTGCAATAAAAGTGTTATTTTCTAAATTATATTAACTTTTATAATACCCATTTTGTTCAAAAAGAAATTAATAAAATTAAAACTTAATATGTACGTTTATATAGGTAGATATCAAATAATAAAACTATGTGATGCAGAAATGAATGTTTGTTGTATAAAAGTTGGCTTTTATTAAAACCTTACATAAGGTAGCGTAGCGGAAAAATAAACAACGAACGACTAACATACGTTTACGTGGTAACTTAACGGTCAGTTATTACTGGAGGAAGTTAATAAACCTGTGTTTTTCCTTGCAATATCGGCGGAGAAGTAGGGTTTGCGCAGTAACGCGATAAATAAATTTTAATTACGAACTACGGCCGCGGCTTCCGGAAAAACGAGAGCTAAATAGGGCAGAGAAATGGGAAGCTACCTAATTGTAAATTAAAAAGTTCGCGGAGTTACGACACCACAGTCCACAATGACACCCCACTGGCTGAAGGGGGCGACATCGTCCCCCGCTGCCTCACCCCTCACTCATAACCCCAGACGAGGAGGCAGGGGTGTAGACACCCGTGGAAAGCGTGTGACATTCTGTTTTAAAATATTGTCCGCACGAATACATTCACGTGGCTTATTTTTAATCGTCTGTTTGCTTTCTCTTTTTTCGGTTCGCAAATGGATGCTTCAGTGTTTTCGTTTACCCGTGTAAAAAATGATACACATAACGCGGTTCCACCTGCTAAGCCGTTTAACGATTAAACAACATACAAACTACGTAACAAACGTTCGTTTGCGTGTACGCATCAGCGGTGCGTCCTAATTGGTGTGGAGCGACACTAAGCGCCGGCGCAGAGGGCGTGAAAGCCCACTAAACGTACACGTTACCCTATCATTACCTTCCACAGTGTAGCAAACTAGCCCGCCAACGATTGGTATACTGCTTGTTTTCAAAATAATTTGTAACGACTTCTCTCTTACTGTACGGTTGTTTAGTTAAGCGCACCAAATATTGTGGTGTCAAGGCCGTCTGCTTTCCTCCAGCATTCCGTTCCCGCCGCCCACAGAGGGATATCTCACGTCTGTTATGTAACATTTCGACGGAGAGTCGGTTACGATTGATATACTTAGTATATTTTCTTTGGTATTAGAATGCAATTAAGAGAGTTGTTGAGAATATTGCACATTGAAGTGTCTAATTGTATTTATTGATATTGATTGAGGCGGCTTTTTATTTGTCGAACAGTTGTATCCTTCGACAAAGCGTCGTCTGATAACGAGGCGCGTTAATTAATGTCACGGTCACTCGGAGAACACGTGTATGGGTAAATTGAAGATTGGTTTCGAATGTCGGCTCAAAATACAACTTTTAGCGGAATGTACTGCTTGTAACCTTTCTGTTAAATTTTTATTCTCTGGTTTCGTAGAGATTTCATAATCATAAACAAGTATGAGTGAATTTTAAAAATTTTAAAAACTTTTAAATTACATTTATAAATCATTGTATATATTATATACTTATGTTATGTTCGAGATGGAAAGAGCGTTAGATTTTTATTCATTTGAATATCGATTTATCGATGTCTGATTGCTGAGGTGGACATATCCGTTTTCACGTGTGACCTTGCTATGAAAAACTACTGCTGGACCTATAAAGCTTGTATAAGTAAAAGAGCACAATTATTTTTAACGGGTCTTAAGCCGACTTAAGGGTGTCCGCTTCGCATCTCCAGCTGACAACCACATCGACGGAACGTTGTTCCCAACTTCGTAGGAACTAAATCACGAATAACAACACAATGCATAATTATCTTGAAAATACGTTTTATAAAATTAACACTGTTAGTATTGGGTATTGAGTATAGGGTTCATTTTTGTTTAAATTTTATTTATTAATCGGTATGGGTGAATTAAGATAACGGATAAGGTCTTTGTCATTGGAAAATACTAGTTTATTTTGAAAATTAATTCATATACACACAATTTATACAATTCCATTAAATACTATATTTAAATGACTTCATTATTAGCTTTCCAATGAAATTTTAGAAACAACGCCGATGTAAATCAAACCGCGGCGCGGAAGCAAATGGAAGTCGTTGTTTAATCGATACAAACGCTCAGTAATGCACTCATACCACTCGATTCGCTTATAATTCGAGATTCATAGCCTCGGCTTATTTCCCATAAAAAGTTGTTCCCTTCAAATGTAGTAATTTCGCTGCGAGGGTGGCGCCCCCTCCCCCGGCTCTGGCCTTTTAACGCTCAAGATATTGTCTGCTTAGATCTGTATTTATAGTATAAGCGAGATACAGAAGCAACGCTTGGAAATCTTGCGAGTGACAATCGGCTTGGTAAACAATATTATTATTATAAAAGATAATGGGAAGGATAACGTTTTAAATATTGTTATTTACTAAACAGTATTAACAACATACATTTGAATTGTTTATCCTTACATATATTTCAATAAATGATTTTTATATTACCATACCTATTCATGTACAGACATTCGTGCGAATAAAAAATACTATAGTTATATACATAGAATAGTGAACAGACATCTAAATTCTAAGATACCTACCTATTTTCTCAATGAGGAACCGATCCTAAGATGTTTTGGACGAAAAATAACTTAATGTGGCATATAAATCGCCAATATACATATATGTCACATTATTTTACTATAAAGTTCATGCGACATTTAACATGTTTATACCAGTTTAGTCGTTTTTTGTGCATAGTGGCGCCCTCTGTCAAATACCGTTGCAAGTATTTGCGCCCGCGCAAATTGCCCGAATTCACTGTCAAAAGACTCTGTGCATTTCATGAAAAATAATATTGTACCAAGACTACTCCCGTTATCACATTGACATACACGCGGTCCGAAACACCTGACCATAATAATATAATAGAATATATTCAAGTAGAAACCAAAATAATCGCGAACGTTTAAGTACATAACTGTAAGTTATTTTTCCAATGAACACAGTTCAAACACTTATTTTGAAGGATTAAAATTTTAATGGGCAGTTTTGTTTTCGCACGATTTTTAATTTATTATAATTACATTACATCGTTCAATTACATTTCTCTCCTTGCAGACCCGTTGGCTTATTTTCCCGTCATCGCTCTTTTGATATATATACACGCACGCCGAACTTCTTATACATTTTAAATTATTTTTAATCAATTGTCACTATTACTCTCTTCACTTTACTACAAATCTTCAAATTTTGTGCTAGGTATTAACGTCATATTTCGATGTTACATCGAATAATTCTTGTTTGTTTAAACATCTATGAGTATTCATATATGAGATTAAACAGTTATGAATATGTCAAAATGACATTTATCAGTACTTGTGCTAAATTATAGAAATTACAAAAAAACTCGAGGCCATTCAGCTTACTTTTATACATGCAGAAATTTAGTAACAAGATTATGCGATAAGTCTTAAAGTTACCAATGAAATAACATTCATATTATAAAATTATTTTAGTTTTCAATTACTTGTTATTTAAGTTCAAGGTCATTTTAGCCGTTAGACGTATTACGCGCGTAATAGCTACTGAAATCTCCATCGTTATTAGCTTTTTAAATCTGTCTAGCGGCCAGTAATACGTTATTGATATTTGTGAACGGGCAGGATAATAATATTTGTACAGTATCGCCCATTGTAAAAGGGCCTACCCTGCCGCTGCGGCGATCACGATATGTTCCAGTAAACGGGATGTAGTACACTTTAGCGGGGCTCGATTTAAACTGGCAGTTGTATAGTGTTGTGGACAATGGTTGGAGAGGTAGGGTCGCATCACAATGAGCCCTGCCGCGTAATTGTTAAACTGAACGGGGGTTGAACGCCTTGTCGACTGTTCCGTCACTGACTAACTTGTTAATGGAGCTCGTTAGTTCGTATACGTTTGCGTAACCTTCGGCAATTGAATGAGTTTCCGATCCATTTTAAAACATTATTATCATATTATATTAATGTTATTGTTCCGTCATATATCTATTTAAAATCGATATACCGTTTGTTGAAGATCCGAATTATGAAGTTTTATAATTTATGTGTGTTCACATCTCTAAATTGTCGATAGAGAGATAAATCTTTCACGTCACTACGGCTAATCGCAGGGCTTACAGTGGCTTACTCATGGAGACGCTTTGGTTAACAGTAAATAACTTAACTTCATCGATTTCAACACTGACAACATTTCATACCTTTGTTTTTTATTTATTGGCATTATAATTCGATAATAATACGATAAAGTTTAAATAATTTGTACTGACTACTTCAAACACAATTTTTAAAATAAAACATTTATTATAAGGAGTCTCAATGAATAAACACATTTTGTTTAAAGTAAAATTTGTATGGAACGCTAAAATATCACAAATATGACGTCCTATATCCTAATAAAACACTATAAAACAATTAAAGTAAAGTAGCTGATATCTAAACAACACCGAAATCACAATAACCGCCTCCAAATAAACTCCACCGTTACCTTTCAAAAGCGTGAATGAAGGCAAGTGGCCTGATACCGATCACAAACTGCCGCCCGACAATACACTTCATCCCTTATTAATTATTTTATTGTAAGCATAAAGGATGCCGTAATCGTCAGAATAATAATATCATCGCGCGGCATAAAGAACCCCGAGTAGCGACAACACAAGCGTAAAAATGACACGCCGTGCCAGCAATATGTTTGTGTGTATTACATTAGATTTATTCGACTGGGTCACGCACACTACCGCGGCCGGCTACCCCGAAACGGGGTGCTCCGTTGTGGGGGCGACACCACTACACGTGCACGGCGCCACCCGCCAGATGGTCACGCACACACCCGCACTGCGAAAGGGAAAGCTACACTGTGTAAACAAATCGCGCGCGCGAGTGCCGTCCCGCTCGGCTACAAAGCTGGTGTGTGTCACATGATTGTGTGCCGTCGACACAATCCGACGTAGATTGTTCTGTGAAATTGCCAGGTAATAGGCCGAGGGACTATAGCATTACACATACTTATTGGTGGGTTTAGACGCTCAACGGCCTAATCGAATTGAATATTGGCGACATATCGACGCGGTTGATTTTCGATGGAGACGTCGAGTTTGATTTGACGTTTATTAACTGTTTAAACATAAACATATTGGTTTGACTGAAGAGATGGGAAGATTTTAATTTTAATGTAATTGGTTTGTAAATTGTTTTGCTTGAAGTGAATGATTTCTTAACAAGTGCAATAGATGATTGATGGTAATCTAAATAAACATTGGACTAATTGAATTATTTAACACAAATTGCCATCGACGTAACGTACCAACGTTTAGTACGTAAATTTACTCTTATATAATAATAACAAAAGCTTACGGTGACGTAAATACTTTCAAACAAATATTTTTGGTGTAAGTCATAAGCGGGAGACTTTTTAACTTTTAATTTAATAAATGCATAAATTTAAAAAATCTGTATTATTTGACATCTAATACATATTCCAAACGCAGTCAGTCAGGTCGAGGAATAGATTAAAGACAGTCAGGCAGTCAGTGGCATTCACAACATTGGGTCACGACAAATTGATATCAGCGCGGATTGATCCGTGTAAAATTTCATACTCAATACTTATAAGATGGCGTATATATAGGTACTTTATAACTACATATTTGCGCAGCACCATACTTGAGTCGAGTTTCTTCTAAACATTCGT
>DWTO01000384.1:0-22023 GCA_018244755.1 Jemadia pseudognetus | reverse complement strand
AACGTGGGAGTGGTTCTGCATTCCTCTGCCTACCTCTTCGGGGATTACAGGCGTGAAGTTACTTTTTTTTACTTTTTTTTAAAATGTAACAATAATATGGATTATTTGCATAACTATATTTCTAGTGTAAACAAGCAAGGGATCCATACATACATTTCAGTATCTTCACCCAACCCTTATCGTGTTACTAAATTCATTTACAAATACTATTACGTCTCGTGCGAAATTGCAAATGAAGACAGTCTCTGCCCCTCAATGCAGGGCGGCGTTATATTCAATTGTATTAGCAGTGAGAGGCCCCAAGATTAAGAACGAAGTTCTTCTCTGCCTTGTCTAATATCATTCAGTGCCGGCTGTCCTTCTCTCCGCGTCCGTTAACTTGTAGTTTGATAATTTGTTTGTTAAGGTCCACAGATGCAAATGTACGGACATTTTCACTTAGAAAATCCCCATTCAACTTTAGGGCAAAATTCAGTAAAACCGCCTCAGTCTAAGTTGTTAATAAACGTGTTGGGGTTGATATAAAGGTATTATTTTATTGATGTGGTAGGTGGCGGGGCGGAGGGGGGGTGGTATTGCTTATGAAGGAAAAAATCACAGATTAGAATTTACAATAATGTCTTAAATATTCGCACAATGGTGAAGTGAAATGTCTATTTAAAAGACTACCAGTGGAGAGATGTAATGCAAATCTGTGCCTGGCCTTCAGTAAGAAGGGTTAAGATGTTGTCGCAGTGGAGTGCCAGCATTTGTGAGGAAATAACTTTCCTTTTATGAATGAATGAATAAAGATTACTTCCTTTTATTCTCTCTTGGTTGCTAATTTGGGTGATTTTATTCAAAGTTAATTCCATACAATTTTTTGCCTTCGTTACGGCCCCAGGTGGCTTCAGCGTCAACAGCCCAGTAAAATACTCTACTACTATACTAAAATTCGCAACTACGGAATTCCCAATATGCCAGACGTAGTGACTGTTGTACATTTGTATGTAAAACAGCTAGTTGCGATAGTAAATGTATGGCAATAATTAATCTGTCTCGTATCTCGTACAAAGGGTTGAGCTTACGTCGGATAGTGTACGAGTACTTGGCGGCGCTAGTACTAGTAGCGTAGTATAGACTATACTAGTTTACATGTATCTAATTTTGAATACAGAACAATGTAACTGTCTAGAATGTTAGTTACCGTTATAAAATTTATTGTCAACCATAACAGTTGAAATACTGCAATGAACAGGTAACATTTAATAAACTTTTTACTTAGGCTCTTTTCAGATGATAATAATAATAATGATTAGTACGTCATTAGGCCAGGTCCTTTAGTGTTACAGACAATCAATATTTATATACTGAAGTACAGGCTTAGCGCTTCCGATATGACATTTCCACACACGGCCATCTGTTTAGAAATTAAGCATCAAAGGAGCTTGTGGTATGGTGACCAGACGGCTGATAGACTACATATATATATATATATATATAGTAGTAGTCTAGTATACTTACATAGATATTTTCTTACACCCAGACACAAAACAAACATACGTACTTATTACATAAAAAAAATTTCTGCGTAGGAATCGAACCCACGACCTCCTGCGCAACAGTCAGTTCCACTAACGACTACATCAACGGGCCAGTCAAACCTGTCAAGATGCCTCCATTGCCCAATAGTGGTAAAATAAAATGGCTGATGATAAAGATGAAGATGGATGTAAAAAAAACTTAACTTTACGCCTGTAATCCCCGAAGAGGTAGGCAGAAGAATGCAGAACACTCCCACATTTCACCAGTTACGTTTACGATGGATGTGATATGCAAAATTATAGTTCAGTTAGATAAAACACATACAAGACACATATATTAAAAAACAATACAAGAACGTTGAAAATGAAGGAGCAATCAATCTTTTCTTACATTGGAATTTACATCGAACGTTCCAGAACATACGTATATACGGCGAACAATAAAACGCAGATTCCACATCATCCCCGCTGAATAATAGCTACGAGGGAACACAATAAACAAGGCCATACATCACGCAACAACATAGCTCAAAGTTATTTAATTATCGTAAGGAAAAACTAATCCGTGGAGCAGACAGCGAGAATTACGTCGCACTCGGCAGGTGCGTCGCCTCCGGACGCGTACGTTGCGTAGGTGCCAACCTACAGGGGGATGTTATTTATCTGCTAAATTTAACACAAGTGTTTACATTTTGTAAAACTTAGGTTTTGTTCCTACCTCTATGTGAAACTTGTGTCAACTTAACATAATGTGTGTAGGACTTTATCAAAACACGTTCGTTTTAAAATAACCATAATGGCTTATCTCGGCAGGGTTATATGCTTGTAACGTTAATTATATCTATTCAGTGATTTTTTGTTATTTGTAGACACCACTATGATTATATTTAGTGTAAATAAATACAAAATATATTACGAAGAAATAAAATGACTGCATGTAATGATTGATACAATTGTAAATTTTGTTCATTAATTTAAAATTACACAGACTAAGGTTTGAATTACTATTCCGCTATCCCTGCATCGGAACGTACATATAGTATCAATTCCTATATTGCATTGTAGTATACCAGCAACCGCCTGTATATGAGGGTCCATACTTCAATAAAGACTAAAAGCGGCGCGCCGTTGTCTCGCGCGACAATATTTATGCCCGCAATATTAACTCGGATGCGACATGTATTAACTGGTAAACGTTTCTTAAGAGAGCGGCAACCGCGCGCCCACCTAACACGTACCAATATAATGTTATTGTTTTAAGGTCATGTCAGACTATTCAATATTAAGTACATAAATTATACCATCACCCCGGATGTGGGTTCTTATCGCTTTAATAAAACGATCCGATGTAAACACATAAGGAGTATGATAACATTCGCTTCATAATATAAAAGCGATATATACATATATCACACGACGATTGTCCTGGCAGGTCATGGGGTAGGCAGTAACGTGTTTCTACAGATCATTAGGGCTGTGACATCACGCACAACAGTGCGTTTTCTACATACATCACTTTCTTCAAACACGCGCGTTAGTTTCGGAGACTTCTGACTCTATCAGCCAGTAGACCAGTAGACCATAACTCATCCGTTTGGTGGAAATAGGTGAGTTATGGTCACCCTCGCATTGTGTATCTGTTTTGTTATTATTTAATACTGTGGACATATACTACAATATATAATATATTTAGATATTAGTTGAGATGTAGTTGACTCTTCAATCACTCTATCTATTAAAACAAACCGCATCAAAATCCGTTGCGTAGTTTTAAAGATTTAAGCGAACATAGAGACATAGGGACAGAGAAAGCGACTTTGTTTTATACTATGTAATGATGATAAGACACTTGAGTGTTCAAACTTACGATAACGAAACATCACGCCTATTATCACCAAATAGGTAGGCAGAGGAGTGTAGTACAGTAGCACGTCTCAACAGGAACGATTACATCTTACTATGGAATAGTTGGTGAGCCTATTGCTATATAAGCTTAAAAAGAAGAGTTCAAAGAAATCAAAATTATATTACTTGCAAATAGTACCTATATATTTTGGTGTTTTTTTATGCATTTAATATTTCTCATTCGTAAAGCTGTGATTGTCACCGATCGCTTTATAAGTAACAAGTAATACTATTCGTAATGTAAAAAAACATATGTAAGTACCTAGCGCATAATCGTATCTTACAATGCATAGAGACCATGTTATCAGTTTGTGCGTCGTTATCATTTGCCAACACTGATTACATTACCTGTAGTCCGGTATAGAGCAGTAAAAATATTTGCCGATTGTAACAATAAATGCTTTTTTGTATCATTCAATATTTTACTTTTTCCGGGTTAATCCTTGTCGGGTTATAAATTTCTTGTCTCTACGAGTTATAATAAAGTTTTATTTATTATAATTTTTTTATATTCTGCATATTTTTATTAAGTAGGATTTGCTTGCAGATTAACCTAGAATTGTTGATCAGGATTTACCGGAAACATTAACAACGCAAGTAATCATGTCCTATTACTGATTTACCACTTTTTATCCTATTGAAAACTCGCAACTTTTCATTACTATACTAGTACAATCAAACTATCCATTGTCGTTATTAATATGCCAATATATATTTATAGTAGGGTGCCAAAACAAGGGCTGGAATATGAATTAAGAACTTACACGAAATAAAAACTCGATACATCTTTAATATAATGTCATATTTGAAAATGGGAAAATTATAAAAAGTTCACTGATGAAAAGAAGTAAGAACAGTATAGATATAATAAACATTTCATGTAAATGGCGTAAAAAAAGCGTTTTTTATTATTGTGGCCGCGATTGTAACTGGAGGCGTAGTCCGTGATCAGAAAATATCTCCAATAAGGGTCCAGCGATTGAACGGTGTCCGAAATGGACAGGGAGGGCCCGCAGCAGCGCGCCCGGCCGCGCCGGGGGCAAATATAAAAATCATTCATATGGACAAAATAAAATTGCATCCCAAATAACCCGGTGCTCATCGGCCGAAAATCTATTAGCAATAAATATGAAGTTTTCCGATTTAACAGGATTTAAAACGGCGCGGCGCCCGGGCGCGGGAGCAACGCAATAAAACACAAAGTTCTTACGACTTTCCTTGTTTATGACGTTTTCGTTTTAGTGTTACTTTTGATGAAGCGTTTTGTTAATTTGTGTAAAGTGACCATTTGATACATGATGTGTTTGATTACCTCGCAACTCTAGTGGCTGGTGATCTTGGTCCTGGGTTCGATTCCGATCGAGTACTTATGGATATAATATATTGTAACCAAAAATTCCTTGCAATGTCTCATAGTCTAGATTCATGCCCGGTGTATGGCAATATACTCACCACCTATTCCATAGTGGGACGTAGACGTAACTGGTGACACTAGGGAGTGTATTACACTCCTATGTCTACCTTTTTGGTGATTATAGGCGTGATGTTATATTGCGCTTGCAACTATGACATGCTATGCGTTGCCCAAAAAGCCTATAGTGTTGCGCAACACAGGGCACGGTAGGGTACTGAAGCCGCGGTGGAAAATACTAGTATGTGATAGTCAGTCAATTAGATAACTCTGAGTATCAAAGTATCGAGCACAAAAGTTATATAATGGCCCATTCTCAGAAATTAGGGCACCTAATGCGTAATTAATTTAATATGTCATATGTGATAAGGTGATATAGCTTTCATATTAGCGAAAGATTTAGTAAAACAATCTTTCTATAGTCCATATTATCATGTCTATATTGGTCCACGGCCGGATGTAGGCCTATTTTAATGAGTGTAATCGCGTCTTGTTCTTGGTTTGAATGCTTTTTATTTTGCTTATTCTCAATTTTTTATTAGCAAACATTCTATACGAATAAACGTTCGTATCAGAAATGTAACAGAACATCACACAAAAGCAACAATATTAGAAGCTTACAATGATCTGTAGATCTTAAGTGATCTATTGTTACGAAATTTTGTGTATTGCTAGGTTTATATTTACATATAACTCGTATAAACAATAATCATTGTTATTAATATTTACTAATTGTATTAAATCAATTGGATCAATAAATCGTATTAAATCAATCAATACGATGTACAGATTATCTTTGTGTATTTATTATATACTATGAATATGCGTATTAAAAAAATATAATATGGTTTTCTTGTCAGTCGTATGTGATGTAGTTTTTAAATGAAAATATACCAAACGATTTAATGTATTATTTATTTATTATCCTTCTATTTTCCATCAATTCAATAAAAAAATCACAAAAATGCCTCACGATTTTTTACTGATTTGATTGTATTAGGTATATGTATTGATGTATATACATACCTACGCTGGCAATAACAGAGGTATTAACTCGTTATAACTATGTAAAATAACTAACCACTTTTAAATAAAAAGCTTCCGTCCAATGAGTTTAAGCATGTACACTTTTATTTGATGCTTATTATGGTATTAATGGGTCAGTCAATAAAATCGATCTTTTTATAAGCACGTTGGCTGGTATATTGTTTTATTAAGCGGAGGACAGACATACAGACCGGCTCGTAAGTCGAATGGTAGAAAACACGACTACTGTCGAGAGGCCCCCGGTTCATATTTCGGGTCGAGTACTAATGGATTATTTTAAAGAAAATTTCTAGTAATGGCTCGGAGTCGGGATTTGTGCCCGGTATACGGCAATAGGCTCACCACCAATTCCATGATGGGGAGTGAACGTAACTGGTAAAACATGGAAATACCTTTCTGTCTACTTATACTTTTCTGTCTATCTCTTCAAGAATTATATTCATGTGCGTTCAACACTGATTATCAAAATTGTTAATTTTCAACCACTACTTGATCGTAATTACTTTTGTCGAGGGGTATAAAACAAAACACAGCGATATAATTTTCATTTTTAATCTTGATATTTTCCTCTACAATACAAGGCACACACACAATTTTAAGTAAAATTAATAATAATAATTAGAATAGAAATAATAAATAATAATAAAATGTTTGCTTCGTGATTCTCATATTACGACCAAAGAACTCATGTGTACATAGAGGCCTCGACGTTTAATTGACAAAGGAAAGCCTACGTTACGACGATACTATGAGTACGCATGCCACAGAAATTTAAAATTGAACTTTGTTACGTACCGTCACAATTCTCATAACATGTCTACGGAAGAGAAAAAGAAATACAGTGAAGGATCAACATTCACACGCTTTGCACACTCCCGCATTCATCCAGCTAAACATTTATTGTAACAACTAAGTTTTATCCATTACTTCGCATTACCCATTACAGATAATATGTATGTATGAAATTAATTGTCCCGAGCGTACTCCATCATCGGCGCTTGACTATTTGCTGTTAGAATAATAATACCATTGTTGCACTAAGTTATAACAACACTCAACAATCGACAAATATTTCGCTTCAATGGCTACAAAGTTCGTTTATTTGCATCGAGGAGCGTCGCTCGGCGTTCTTTTTTTAAATTTAAATCGAATAGCCAAGCGCCAATTATACGGTCGATACAATATCTAAATCTATTATTAGTATTTAAACTATTTTAGACATTAAAAGTCGTCCCGTAAACTAAGCATCGATATAAATAACGCTATCATTTATACTTTATATTAAAGTTAAACCTACCGTCCTTATTGTTACAATATCTACCCACTTTCGTCCACAGTGGATACGAGATACTGCGAGATATTTATACAAATTCTAATAAAGAAATTATAAATGAAATCCCTTAAATATTGTACGACAACTGTCTCTTTGTGTTCAGTCAATAAATTTGTAAAAATAAACCGTTATATGATTACTAACTTAACGATATAACTATTTATGCTTTTAAATGTATCAGTTAAATCTAAACATTGCACTAAAATTGAACAAATTACATGATATCGCGAAGATCACATATTATTTGAATGCTGGGGGAGGGGTCTAAATTTTATATATTCGATATATCATTCAAATTGTGATCGAAGAAAAATAAACCAGCAGCAGTTTTACTGACGATATGGAAACTTTTAAGGGTTGTCAAACGAAATGTGGGTCACATAGGAACTAAAACATTATTAATATAGCGTTGTTTCGACTAGCGCGTAGATAATTAAAGAGAATTAAAATTTATACAAACGTTTGGAAAAACTGAATTGAAAAAAGCAGTCTTAGCTCAATTCCAAAAGTTGTTATCATCAATTAGTTTTGTTCTTCGATTAATTAACGCCAGTACGAACGACGATACGTGTTTAACGCTGCACAGCCGCGTACGTCTGTGCAACAGGTAAATAATGATGCTTAATATATAAATATGGCATTCATAGATAAGTTTAATTTAAGGTACGTACCGTAAACGATTAAGACGTGTTGACGAATAAATTACTGGAATCGTCGATAAAACCGTTATGACTTACATCTAAAATTATAAAGAAATATTTACAAATTTCACTATGGAAGAAGAGTTTGTATGCTCTGCCACTTCGCTCTACGCCACGAGCACTACGTGGTTACATCGATTTAATAACATTATTTACATTACAATCTCAGAGTGATAACACACCTTCGTCGGGATCCGTTACATTCGAATTTTTAATACACCTAAACAATAAGACGAATAATTTTATTTTACATGAACATACGGAGCACATCGTTCCGATTCGTTTCTATCAGCACATTTGGCGCGAAATGCGCGATAACTTTCGTGATGTGTCTCTCAGGACGCGCGTATTGTCTTTCATCACTTCAATTCTTTGGATTTATTTCTCTCTGAACTCGGGTTTCACACTGATGATGGGTTTTCTCGTGTCGTCACAATCTTTATCGTGCTCTTGTGTGTCGGGGTACTGGGGCGCCCCGGGAGGCGGCAGCTAAGTGGCCGAGCTGAACAGCACCGAGTTCTTGTAGTACCCGGCGCGGTCCGACAGGGGACTCTTCACGTCGCGCTCCATCGCCTGCTGCCGGGACTTCCGCTCCATCTCCAGCTCTTGCGCCAGTGACTCTGTTGACAAAATGATTAAATCAATTTACATTGTACACGAAGGTGTTACTAAAATATGGCTTTGTCGTAAAAAAAACTGTTGAAATGTGGGACTTTGCCGCATTCCTCTGCATACCCCTTCAAGGATATACAGGCGTGATGTTACGTGGAAAAATACGCAGTGAATCAATTCGAGCTCTTTGGTCTTAATTGCATATTTAGTCACAGTCATCCATAACCATCCATAAGCGGAATGTAAATTTCCTATTTGTAAATTTCATATTTGCGTCGAACGTACAAAACGCCGGTGAGTTGTCCCGGAAAATGTCATTAGTGCTTCGGGGTGGCGACATCAAACGGACTCACATATGTATGCCACTTCCTAATTTAATATGCAATCTACCCTTTGGTAAAAACCTACCACTCGCAACGTCATAAACGCTTATTAAATTGTGTGCAGAAGGGTTGTCTGCGACTGTCCTTCGCTCCATAACCATATAAGGTATTGCCTCAAGTATTATTATGAAATAGAACTTTAGTAGGCATTCACTTAACTAACATAACTTTAAAGTACTTATACATAAGGATATAACACGTGATATTTTATTATTCTTTAACTATTACGCCAGGTCTATACATTTTAATGGCATATTATTCAGATAAATTATTTACTACATATTGTGAATCTGCTTCAAGTGAACAAAGATTTGAGGCTTCTGTATTGTTTTTACAATAATAAGGGTAATTTAATATAAAATTGAATAAAAGTACATTTATAAGTTGAGATATTATTTTGTTTGCGTTAAGTATAACTACTTGAGTATAATACAATTGCTTCGGATAAATAAAACGCTCATCTTAAAAGAAGAAAAAAGTCAAATAGTACACTATTAAGGTTGTAAAACAAGCGTCAGTACGGTCACAAAACATTCAAAGGAGCAAGGGAGGGCAATTTAAAAGTGAAACGCGTCGCGCACAGAAGATATTCTAATAGGATTTTAAGAAAATTGACAAAGTTCGTGAAGAGTAGGTGAGGTAAGGCAATTGTCTCCGAAAACGTCTACGTTTTACGAAATATGCTTATTCAATTTCATGCAACGCTTGCCGCCTCCTGCAATTTACGAGATATAAAAGATATAAACGGAATCACGTTTTTTGCTTACTTTCATGGAACATTTTCTCAACGGAGAATTCAATTTCTTTTACCCGATATTCGTTTACAATTTATGTATTAAGTGTAGCTATTCTTTATTATATTAGATACGAAATCAAGGTCCATGTGTGCGCAAAGCGAAGATTTATTTTACTTTATAATTTTATACGTCCATGTTTATATTGCGTTACGAATTCAATTGAGATTTGTATATTATTGAGATTTTTATATATTGTATACAATTGAGATATTAATTATATTGAAATAAGTGGCTGTCTCGTTAATCGAGTGGTTGTGAATGCGACTGCCATTCGAAAGCTCCTGGGTTCAAATCTCCGATCCGATACTTTGGGATTTTTCTAACTAGAATTTTTGTTTAAGATTTCTAGTAGCGTTTCGGTGTGTGGGTATGTGTCCAGTATAGCAATAGACTCACCATCTATTCCACAGTGGTCGTAAATGTAACTGGTGAAAAGTGGGAACGCATCAAACTCCACTGCCTACCTCTTCGTAGGTACATTACAGGCAAAATTTTACGTTCATTATTAAAAATTATTTTAAGCTCTAATATTACATTTTTCAAGTAATAGGAGATTATACTTAAGAGAGAGAAACGAATACTCAAACGCGAGTGTTTATCTCAAAAGCCTTCGAGAGATAAAAAAACTCAATTATAATCCGATTTGTTTCAGTGGAGACTGGCTCCAGGGCGTCACACTCACAAGTGTCGCTCTTCGAGGGTTGTCCCGAAACAGAAACCTATTATCCCGGGCGAGATTATACGCCTAGGGCGTCACAATTAAATATTATACACTTAAAAGCTTCGGCCTTTGCCGTTTCACTTCGCTGCCACCCCTAAATGTCCCATTAGGTCTGTTTGAATACGTAATATTTTTGCATTTGCCGCTCCGAAAACAGAATTGCCGGCTCCTTTGAGAGCTATAATCTATTTGTTCTTTGAAACAACTGTAATGGTTGAGCGCTTCAGTTAAATAAAAAATTAACCTTTCATGTCCTTGTCTTCAAATTCGCGACATCTCGAGGCACACCCAAGGAGATGGAACAGTCGCTCTATAAGGAATATAGAATTGAATCATTAATTATAATTTTGAAACATACAAAATTTTGTATACGAGTATGTTCAAGATGTGATTATAATAACTTATATTTACTTGTGGTTTTGTATGAGTTTATTGAAGTAAAAACTTAATTTAACTAATAAGTTTCCAATAATATTTTTGTGTTATTCAAATAATGCTAACTCGTCACTACTGAAGGGTATAATACGAGTAAGCCTCTCCTTCCACATGTTTACGGGTTTCATAACTTAGTCCAGTACATTCAAAGGCGATCACAGGAATTCCATAAGAAACGTTGCCCTTCACAATTGGAATCTGAAAAACCATTCATTGGTCCATAGTCGTAGATTAATTCTATAGAAACGAATCGATTTTGTAATTAAATAGAGGATCGAGCAAGAAATTACGCTTTCGTTGTTCACTCGCCTCCAACAACAAATTGTTTCTCTCACTTTGGTCGCGCAAAAACTTCCACTGTTCGGACACCACGAGCTTTTTATTTCGTGCATTTTTATAAATGTCATTGATCCGTGCTCTGTTCCTTTGTTACGATTTCATAATGTAATCTTTTTAAATCGATATCATAGAGAATAATTACGATCGTTTCGCGTGATTCTTTAATGATTTTTATGCAACCGACACCTCAGTTCATTACGAGGGTCGAATTAATTACTTTGAAAACAGAAAAAAACAACGGGAAAAGTTATATTTTTTAAGCGGAAATTTGAGAAGGTTGTGGACAGAGGGATACTTTAACAGATGGAGGGAAGTAATGCGCAGCAGGTAAGTGTAGGATGTCCTTTACAGTGCGTAGTGGTCATTATAAGATCCCAACAGGGTTTCCAATTGTATTACCGACTCGGGATGAAGCTACTGCCACTGTTTGTTGCTTACCGATGCGTATCAAATCAGACTGATTGAATTGATCTGCTATTGAACATTCCTTCTCCCCCTTTTTTTTCAAAGAATCAATTTATTCGTGACTCCATTGATTTTATTTCAAAATATCTATCTCGATTAAGACGGTATTGTAAGAAGTCCATTAAACGCCGTTTTATTGTAGACCTTCAATGCGACATGCTGGTCAGCGCGAGCGTGTGCAAAGAGACTGATTAGACGAAGCACAAGTCTGTAAGGATTGAGATGTTTGGCACTTGGTCTCTGCTTACCCCACGAGGAACCTGGTCTGATGATAGGCTAATAATACAATAGTATCATTGCGACATGTGTCATATGTATTTATAAATATGATTTGACATTACGAAATGAATCTTACCCTATTCTAGTTTATTATGGATTAAATCCTCATCGTTTCATTATAAAGGTGTGTACTCGTACCTCCAAAATGGAAACCTTTATCTTACAATTTGAATATTTAATTCCATACACATTCGTCGCTTACTCATACTTTGAAAGTATGGAAAATGGAATGAAGTATTTAATACAATTGTATTTTGTTTCGCGCTTCTTTATATTGGTTAATTTTGAAATTAGTTATCCCAACATTGTTGATTCAATTGTTATATATAGATTAAATTTTAATCAGATCATTACAGGGATAGTAATGCATGTTGGTTAAGAAGTCGAGATAAATAAAATACAGGCAGATAACTGTATACATGTAGATGTATATTTCATAAATAAAAAGTTAATATCGCCAAAGGTTTCGAGCGCACCTGTGCGCTACCATTTTATTTCCATTCATTTTACAAGCGTACCTAAAAAGTAGCCGGTGAAGTTTCCTCTTTATTAATTTTTCAACTTTATATTACTTAATATCAGTTGCTTCGTTTGTTTCTGTGGCGCTCGACAGATGAAGCGAAATGACTTATTGCACAAATAAAGAAAAGTTTAATTTGGAATAAACGTCTTTGTGTGGGTTATATGTATATGTATGTTGACGGCTGAAGAGAATTTTGAGTATTGTTGTGGCATCATATAGTTATTGTATAATTTTGATTTCGTTCTATTAGTTATAACTTGCGTTCTCTGCTACAAAATGGTCTTTTTCTAAAATAATAACGTTTTTTTAATCTGCAACATCCATTTTTATATGAAATTTTTATATGTAATATGCATTTTAGCTATTACTCTTTCTTATTACCCTATCATGGTTGAGATGCGCTGAGATTATAACGCAAGACATACATATTACTTAAAACTACTTCTAAACAACTTCAACTAAACATCTTGTAAAAAATTAGTATAAAGGAAATACTTCTCAATTTGTTCATGTACACAAAAAATTGAGAACAACGGTCATGATACAAAATTTTGTTCTAATAAAATAATTCAAATTTAAACATCGAATACTTGGCTTGATTTATCCGTTGTTTGAATATCGAACACTTTATTCGTTGGCGAATTGAACTATTATTTTCCATTTCTAACTATTCGTATTCGCGTGCTCGCGTGCGTGGAACACTTGGAGGTAACACTTAAATTGATACAATTCCTACTTGGAAAGCGAACTGCCTTCTATAAAAGCTACTCGTCAGTGCAACAGGAAATAGTTACAAGTATCAATGTAATATGATTAGCCAACTGTGAGGGTTTTTAATCATTAAGATAACAAATCAAAAGCTGTGACAACAGAAATAAAAAAGATTTGTCATATAAGCACATATAAATCTTCTTCGATTTAGTATATTCAATTCGAAGACTACCAAAAAATTTAAGATATTAATTAATATATTCTTTGAAACGTTGTATTTAATATCTTACAGTATTCGAAAATTACGAAAATGTTTAGATATTAATACGTTCTACATAATCTGAACATGTCTTAGGTATAACTTGTGTACATGTACTGTAAAATCCTTCAATTGCCGTGTAAAACCGAATTTCATAACGGTGGCTGGCCGGCGCGGCGGCGCGCGAAGCGGCGGCTGCACACAATACTATTTCAAACTCCACGGGCCCGGTGCATTTTTAATGAAATTTCTGGGCTTTCCACAAAGTGGATATGAATGAAAAAACCTACGTACGGCCTACACTGCAACACGTGAATGAGAACCCTTAACGTTGGCTGAATGTGCTTTCAGCAGCCGGCGGTCGCAATTCCTTTTTACTCTGATTGCTTGTCATGAAATTTTAGTTGATACTGCACAGTATGGTCAGGTCGAAATAAGTAATCTTATCGACAATTTTCTTTGACAATTTTCCATACATATATGTATGTATGTAGTAAATTACTACATACATACATATATTTATTTGTTACAAAAATGATATTCAATAATTCGGAATATGTTTTGTTAGCCTGCCCACCCTTATTAAATGCGCATACCAGATGCACAAAAGGATATCGAAAGGCATATCGCAATAAATTGAATAGGCATTTCAAATTTAACCTCACCCTAAAAAAATAAAAATTGACGTATCGGGGTTTTTCGGGCTTTTTAAATAGATGGCATTCTTCTTTCGAACGGTATGTAATATGTGTCTACGGGTCGAGATTAATTTGAAAAAGCTAAATGAAAATTACAATCAGTATGAGATAATTTATAAACGTTGAAAATTAATAACAAACAAATTGATAATACTGAACTGAATGTGTTTTGGTTGTTTAAATTAAAAATGAATGTATTTTTGTCTCAATCTATTGTCGGTAGCTTGGCATTTCTGTCAATTTTGATATTTTGTCCTGACAGTACTTTGTATAACGAATTATCTGTACTTTGTATAACTCTCATCAGTGAGCAGAACTCTTGGAAAGCATACCAGAGTAGTTTTGCCAGAAGGCAGCTCCTCCGCTCATGATGTCCACTGGAGGCGGCGGGTAGTTCCACTGCGGCTTGTCCGGCGTGCGCGGCGGCTCGCGTTGGAAGGGCGGCGAGGCGGTGGGCGGCTCCGCGCTAGGCGGCTTGCTATCTGACCCGTTCTCTCGCTCCGTGCGATTCTCCTGACTGGCGGGCGTCAGATTCTCTGTTGAACAACACTCCATTACCATTGCTGCTTGGCTCCTGACATCGTCATCGTATACTAGAAACGTAATTACACGTTATAGTCCTACTTACGCCCCCTACAATGTCATTAATAACATAAAGCCATTATAACGACCGTAACAAAATGTAACAGGAACGTAAAAAGTATAATTGGATACGCGGCCATTATCAACTCTTATAAAATTGTGGCTTTAAAAGCATTTCCTGAGCCTACGCTTAATAAATGGACTGCCAATACATGTTAGTAGCAAACAGCGATTATGCAAGAAATTGAACTCGAATGCGTGTTAGTTCTACACCCGAACCCTCGTTTCAAATGGCCTGCGAAACGATTTCCTGACACGGAGATTAGTACAAGCCTTCACTAGCGTTTACCACCCTTCTTACGTCACGCACTCCATATATTCCCGCAGTCGATAGAAGCGCAAATCGCTTCTAACAACAATCGAAAGTATATCTAAAATGCGCACGTATTACAGTTTAATTTCGTTTACTTCGCCCTACGGTATTTGACATTTGTTGTGCCACGGGTGAAGTTCTAGCTGGTGGAGATAGTTTGACAGACGGCAAGTTAACATGTCAGGGGCATACCGGCATAGCGCACTTCAGGTTAATACTTGTTAGATAATCTTCTAGCGAATGCCATTCAAACTCAGCGTATTCGAAACAACAGGGAGTTATTATGGTAGATTCGGTGTGCCTGTGTATAAGATACATCGTTATGGTCAATTTGTAAATTTCCATAAGCAATGTTACGTGTCTTGTACTCACCAGTAACGATTCTGAGTATCTCAGCGGGCGCGCCGGACTGTTTCAATGCGTCTTCTATTTTCTGTCGTCTCTTCAACTCCATCTCTAACTGGTCCTGGACCTGTTGCCGCTGTTTTCTCTCCTTCTTAAGACGTTTCTGGTACATAACTGAAAGTTGAACGGATAGTTAAGAATGTGCATGAAAATAAAATCGTAACAATTTTCAAGTAAAGTAAGACTTCTAACCCTGACGTGATTGTAGATTGCAAACAAAATCTAAGTTTAAATAACGTTTAGTACAGTACAGTGGAATGGAAATTCGTAGTGGAGTTTGTTACAGATTTGCCTCATTCTTACACACCCATGCCCAGTCGTGGCGTATATAAAAATATTGTGACCAAAAGTAGTCGCAGTCCAAAGATTTTTTTGAACACTTCCATTTCAACATCACAATCGTTATGTCAGTTTTCTACAAAAGACCTGAAAATTCAACGTGAAAACATCAAAGAGTATAAATGGATGATTGAAAAATAGGAATAGAAAACCCTATATTGGATAGATAAATAGCTCATACAAAACCATTAGAACAGGAATGTCCTGGGTTAGATGGATAGCGTGCGACCAGCTCTGGTTATCTTTGCGGTTAACCAGGAGTGCACGCATTGTTATATTCCGGTTTGGAGGGTAATAGAGCAAGCGAGGGATTATTGGCCAAAGGGTTGTGGTGGTTTTGAGTCGCGGTGACCGCACGCCGTCAGGTGAACTGTGTGAAGGTACGGGTTGTCTATCAGTAACCAACATTATTGTGTTAGATACGTCATTTCTTTGTCTCGTTTTGGATTCGTGTGTCTATTATATATTTGTGCCGGTGAATCAGTTCTTTATGTTTTGCGCATCTAATAATATTAGCCACTAAATAGGTAACTTTCTGCAGAGTTGAGTTTTTATTGATTTAATTGCATCTAAGATATGGATGTTATATGCGTTTCAACATGCATGTTATAAGAATAAAACTAACTAAGCTAAGCGTGTATTTTGTAAAGTAAAATGGAGCCAACTAGGTATTTGTTTTACAATCGTACGCCATGTTTTGATTTTAAGTTTGCACAGCGATAAGCGATGTCTGCGTTGAGAAAATCTCGAAAATCGTAACATATATGCGTCCCTTTCGCTCCGCACTTCGAAGAAACGATGTACCGATACCTGTCTATAGAGAGCGCTTCCGACAAAACGGGTCAATCATTTTGATTCGCTTTAGTTTATTTCGTAGCATGAGCCTGTCGATAATCGTTTCGAGTGGGTATGTGATGATTTATTATCTCTTTCCTTTGCGCTACACTTCGATATCTTTGTCCTGTTTACTCAAAAGTATGATCGCGAGTGATGATATCAGAGTACTTCGATGAACATCCCACAAAATATTATGGTCGACATACGTACATATATATGTGATACGAAAATGATAAATGACCATACAGGTACCATTGTAGCATTATGATGTAAGTAATAAAGTAACAAAACAACTATGTTACGTCTTATGTTTGCGGCATAATGAAAATAATCTCCGTATTACAAAATTTGCGATTCATGCGAAGTCTAAAAAAAACAGGATAACTTTAAAAATACATAGAAATCATAGTAATTGTTTGTGAATATTTTGAAAGTTGTTATGATTTGTAGTCTAAGAGCGTTCGCGGTTCGTTGGATGAATAAGAAATACAAATTTACAAATATAAAACAAGTTTGATTAGAATACTCTATCGAAGTTTTATTAAATATTCATTCAATTTCAATGATGTTATTTTTCGCTACATGAAAATTAGATTTACCAGATTTCATGTTAACTGATATAATGCTATCAGTTGTCAGAATTTTTGCAAATGTTTTACAGTCCGTACAGAGTAAATATAAAATTAAACCAGAAAACATTTGCTAACGCGAAACCATTGACAATCTTTGTTCTTAGCTATTATAAGCTATTAAAGTTTAAACTGGCTGATGTGCAAGAAAAAAAAAACGTTTTCTCATTAAAGATTCGCTAGTAATTAATGTTGGTGCTAATGAAACGGTCGAGTTCACTAGTGATCGACTCCCGCGCATCATTTGTCATCGCTGACCTTCGCCACGGCTCGTAATAACGTACATTCGAAATTCGAATGCTTTATTTTTCATCCAATCTTACTGCCGCTTAGAACTTAGCTCTAGTTGTGCGTTAATTACGATAATGCGAACAAAATGAAGGATTTACAATATAGCTACATATGTATATTTATAGTATGTAAGCATAATATTCATGCTCGTTTTCGTCTCGTGACTCTTTATATATTAAGTACATCCTTGCGTAACTTAGTTATGAATAAATACGTAACATCACGCCTGTTATCCCCAAAGAAGTAGGCAAAGGAGTGTAGTACACTCCTATGTTTCACCAGGTAAGTACGTTTACGTCCCACTATGGAGTAGGTGGTGAGCCTAGTACCATGTACCGGGCACAAATCCAATAGCAAGTGATAATTTAAACTTAAAACGCACATTTTTAAGAGGTGCGCGCTAGGGTTTGAACCCGGTCTTCAGGAGTGAGGGGTCGAATTTCAAACCACTAGGCTAAAATATGATATGAATAAATAAATGTCCAAAAATTTTGTATTACCTTTATATATGCGATATGAATAAATTAGTGCATTGTATTCACAGTACACAATGTACTTTGGACCTGGGGGATATTGTCAAGGAGTTTCTCATGTGGAAATATTTTTATCAATTAAGTACATTATTATAATAGCTGTTTTAACGTGAGGATGCAAAGGTTCAGCCAATACAAAGGTGTTCATCCGGAGATCCACTCGGTGGAAAATTCACCGGTCCGTCGAGTCCGAACATCGATTCAGTCTAACACCTCTGAAAAACGGCCTCTCACTCGACTGACGCTTATTTTTGGACCTTTCATCCCACCTTATTTATCTATTAATGCGTAAAATTCTAATTACTCAAAGCTCGCTACCATAAACAAATTTAGAACGGCACTTTAACTCGGGCATACAATGAGTACTAGGACGTTTACTTTTATACGAATGTAATGTTACGTTATTATCGATGTATTAGAATGTAATATCGATTTTAATGAAGCAGAAGCAATAAGGCGGGAACTCATTGTTTTTTTGAATCAATATTTGTCTGCGGCCGGGCGGCATCGCTTTGTGACGTAATAATCCGCTCTACAGCTCCTCTACACTCAGTTCATAAGCAAAGATGAATCGTAATAATTCTTCAATCGATTATTTCCAATTGACTTGTGAAAGGAGAATAGAACAAAAGTTTAAGCCTTTTGTTGTCAGCTTTGCGGCCATCAATAGTTCTAATTTTAAAGTACTTTGACTCGTATGATATTATATTCATTGTTCTATTGTTCCTTTGTGCTTCTTTTAAACGTTTTATAAATTATTTACCTAGGTATGTATGGAGATGGCACACTGGAATAAATTTTGCACTTCGAAGCCCTTGCCTAGAAAATTTACGTCGATTTGCCGATTTTTAATCAAATGCAAACAACAAAATTTTGGTAGTTATCTCAATCAACCGTAGGAACCCCGCCATGCCTACGCTTACTTGGATACGCGATGCGAAACAATTCAACGAGCGAGCGTATGAATTTTATTCATACCGAACCACCGAAATATTGAAGGAATCCGTTCAAAGGGAAAAAATGCAATAAAAAGTCCAACCCGATACAGAATGGGAGTGTGGTTAAAAAGCAACGAATGAATATGGCTGCGAACATCCGCCGCAGACAAAAGTTGGGCTACTTGGCTATGCAAATTATATTTGCGGACCGCCGCGCCTCACAGCCGATCTCCGACGTTTCGTTTCACTTTTGCGTATATATCGTGTATTCTTTTCATATTTTCATCCGATTTCCTTCCCCTCGTTCATTTTGTTCCGTTTTTAAATTCGCGGAACAATGGCGCTCTCCGCGGGGCTCGTTCGCCGCGAGCCGTCTCCTTCGTTCTATTCCTTATTATTACATATATCTATCTGTTTATATGTATTCAGTTCGCTTTCTTTAATACTTTCAACTCATAAATGGCTGATATCGTCCCCTAGGGTTTGTTACTCGAATAACATGTAGATGAGCGCTTGGTACGGCACAAATTTATATTTTACTTCCCGTATCGCATAATGACTTGAAAAGTGTAATGCTTTCATGTTTATCTTCTTTTGTGACGTTAAAACGAAAGTGTACATAAGAATAAATCTAACTACAGTAAGATGAGGTACCATTCTGTAGTTTGATTAGAGTTTTTTTGTTAATAAAAAAAAAAAAAAAAGTTTTTTTGTTAATATTTTCATTAACGTCTCGCAATCAACGTTTTGAGTCAAATATACTTATGCGTCATAATGTAGTATCAAAGTTGATTAGTCTGTTTAGTAGTTAGTATGTTATTAATAGTATTCGATACGAAAATTAGTTTAAAAAACACACGCAAATTGTAAGTATGTCACCTGTGACATGAACTTTGACACGTATAATCAAACAGTCATACAGTGTTTGTATAAACGAACAGCTCAAAGCGTTAGTTGTTGCACCGCGCAATACTAAATACGCACGGAGTTTTATTCCGTTCACTCCCCTCGCGTTCGAGCTCAAGCTATTTAGATAAGTCTTTTTTATAGTTCTTTATTGAAAATAAATTGCCTAGAATAAAATCAGACACAGTTGAAATGGCTTTCCGATAGATGTGTATGAAATAATGTCAGTCAGATAAGATGCGTCAGTTATCGCCGCGGCGTATGTTCAGTTGGTTATTGATTGGGAATTATGTTCATCTTGGGGTAGATAGCGACACGTCACATTGAAGGTACGTTTGTTACATTAGATTAGATTTGTTTCGGGATTTGTTTGTAACGAGTTAGGATTGCTATTCAATCTAAGCTCAAAGACTTTACTTTTGTATATAAGCACCTAATTAATATTATAGTATTACATTTATTAATTATTAATATTATTTACAATTATTAATATTATAGTATTACTTTTATTTTATTACAATGACATTGTTATATAATTTTTGAGATTAGAAGGATATAGTTCCCTGATTAGAAGCAGTGTTAGATATCTGATATGAGCATACCTACACTATTATTCTACGAGAAGCTCAATTTTATGTGAGCATTACTTAAACTGTCCGCGCCACTTCCCTATCTCGGTCCACTGACAATCGTTTAGCTTTTTATCTATTTCCTCTGTTTTATTTCGGAAATTTATGAGGCGAGTGGCTTTCGCGATAAACAATTTTTCCTCAAAAATTGCGCGGATTATTGTTCTCGTCGGACGCGCGGGGACTCTAAGTTACGACCGACCGTTGACCTTCGGCAATAACACGTGATAGATACACTCGAAGCTTCCGCTTACGACGTCTGTGATAAACGATCGCGAAGAAATTATACACACGATTAAATATGTACCGGCTCGGGTTTCGTATGGTTTTTTCGTTGTAGTCCGACTAGTTTCGGACCTAACCGAAGTCTTCAATGATCTCCCGCCGATTGCAACGAGACTTCGGCGGACACAGTCATGTATGTATAAATAAATTACTCACAAAACGTTCAGTAAAAGTGGAAATTCGAATAAAGAAAATATAAGATATTTCATCATATCTCACGTCGCGACATTCCATGTCATAATCGAGTACAACAATAAAGGGGGTGAAGACGAAATTTTTGTGCGGACAAGAAAAAAAAACAGGAGAAAATTGCAAGCACTTTTATCAAACCGATCAAAGGGCCGGTCGGACATTCCGACTTCTTACGACGTTAGTAAAAAAATACAATCTCTCTTTATAGTTACCATTCCACTGGTTATTATATCCGTATCGGTACGGCGGGACTTACGGAGCGTGAAATGCTTGATTCTCGATATTGCAGCCCCCGGGCACCCCGCCCGTACATTTGGGACGTTTTAAACTCTAAATCCACTTCTTACAAATTACTGTGCGTGTTTAAATATTGCTATCTATTATCTATCGTTCCATCGTCACTGATTGTATCAACCGGCCGTGTTCTTATATTATATACATACATATAAGACATAAACTTCGTAGTTTTTTTTTTTGTACAACAAATGATCTAATGTTTCCATAGCTATGCTTTGTATAGTTCACTTTGCAGTATAATATTTAATATACCATAAGCGACATGCGTGCTCATTATAATTTTTAACGTGTCCATTTATAAAATTTCAATTGATTTTTTTGAGAATGAAATAAAAATTGTGCAAAAACTATGCTTTTAGAGTTTTCTTTAGTTTTGTTTTGAAAATTATGTATACGACAGACATTAACTGTGCATAGTCGTCGGCCACGTTTTCAGTTTAAAACCGTTTAAACTGAAAACGTTCGAATCGAGTTTATTCGTATTTATATGGAGATATGTCAAACCCCAGAATGACTAGACACGCTTATTTATTTAACACCAAAACAATCTAATATTAGATTAAAAATAGACTGCCTCGTTGGTCGTGTTGGTTGCAAGTGCGACTGACGATCGGGAGGTCCCGGGTTCGATTCCCGGGTCGAACA
>DWTO01000383.1:0-22032 GCA_018244755.1 Jemadia pseudognetus | reverse complement strand
GAAATTTACTCTCATAAAAGAGTTATAGAAACAGTTACGGAAAAGGCCAAGAGCGTAGCTGTTAGTATTCAATCGGGTAAAGGTGATGGTGATGAAATGACGTCTACTATTCAGTCAGTGTGGGATCGTTATAACGCCCTTACCAATAGGCTTACAGCGATAATAAATAAACATGAAACCACTTTTGAAGTCTATCAACAGTTTGCTGACCAGCAAAAATCACTCCAAGATTACCAGAAACACTTGTGGGATCGTCTTCATCTTCTATCAGACTTTACTGGTAATAAAGCCGCCTTGCAAAGTAAACTTGTAAAAATACAGGAGCTATTAGATGCAATTCCTACTGGAAATAATAAATTAAAGATTTTATCAGATCTTATAAATAACAGTGGTTCCAAATTATCACCAAGAGGAAAAGAAGGCATGTCACGAGAATTAGGATTACTAAGAGCAGATTTAGAGAAATTTACAGCAACAGTTCATGATGTGAAACGTGGCATTGAAGACAAAATTCAGCAATGGATAGAATTTGACAGTGCCAGTGACCGACTGCAACATTGGTTGAGTGACACTGAAATGAGTCTGAAAACTTACACACCAAAAGCCACCCTGGAAGAAAAGGTCGATCAGCTTAATAAATATCAGGTACGTGTACTTTTTTTTGTTTGGATATATTTTCTTAAGTTATATACTGTAATGGTGGAAGTGATTTAATATTGACGTGAATTTTAAACAGGAGTTAAGTAAAACGATTGATAATCACGAAAATGATTTGACTGCTGTCAAAAATTTGGGCGAAGCATTGGATCAAGTAAGATTGCAAGGAGAATAGCATAATACTACTTTTCCGGCACTGTAGGGTGTAGCCTAATTTTCAGTAGTCCTAATATCACGAAAATTAATTTGTTACTTATTGCGAAAACCTAACCAAAAGGTCATAATGCTATTGGCAATCTATGATATTACTAGTACTACTAAAATAATTTCTTTTAAATTATTTTTACTAATGATTTACAGGCATCGGGTGCGGTACTTTAAAAATTCTTATTAAACACTGTATTACTATCAATGTGATGATACTAATAGTAGTTGTCGTAGTTTAGCTTAAACATAATAATATATTATAACATGTTCAGCTATTTATTTGGCAAATACAAATTTATTGCAGGCAATCTTGGCTAACTTGAAGAAGACAGAGAACGATGTTGATAAACTGACTGATGAATTTAGTGAGCTTATTGAAAATTGCAACGATACAAGGATCACTATGAATTTACAGCAAATGACATCCCGATTCCAGTCAGTACATTCGACTGCGAAAGAACTTGTTAAAAAATGTCAGCAAGCTGTAAATGACCATAATGCCTATCAAGAGAAGTATAATCAGTGCACTGATTGGATCAAAACTGCCCAACATAAGTTCGACGAATGTCAGAAGAACTTATCTAACACACCTGATGGAATAAATGCAAAACGGGAAAGTCTTAATGATTTACTCGCACAGCGACGCAACGCCACTCTTCTTGTTAATAACACTTTCGAATTAGGGGAGAAGTTATATCCATCTACTTCACCTGAAGGTAAAGAATTAATCGAACAACAACTACAAGATATACAGCAAACTTTAGATAACTTGTATGATAACATCACTAAAGCTGAAAGAGATTTAGATTCGGAACTCAATAAATGGTCATCCTTTGAGGATAATCTAAAGACCGTACAGCAATGGTTAACTGTAGCCGAAAAGAGCCTTCCCAAAGAAATTCAATTGAAAGCAACTCTTGACGAAAAACGTAATCAATTGAACGTTTACAGAAATTACCTACAGGATGCGATTGCTCATCAACAAGATATTTCTGATTTAGAAGTCCGGGCACAAACTTTGCCTGATGTTAACAAAGACATTGCTAAAGAAATCAGCCAGCTGAAACAAAGACACGATTCGATCCTTTCGCGTGCGAAGTCGTTTGTTGAACAGTATGAGGCTATTGTTAATAACCACCAACAGTACAGTAAGGCTGTTATGGACCTACAAGAATGGGTCGAGGCAACCCATAACACAGCTCAGCTTTGGGGCGACGTCAACTTGGAAAGAGTGGCTTTAAGTAGCAACTGTGAAAAATTGAAGTCTTTGCAAGTCAATCTGCCAGAAGAAAAGAACCGCATCGATAAAATACGGTCGTTAGGTGAAAAAGTTCTGCCCGGTACAATAAGCAGTGGACAAGCTAACATAAGAAACCAAATCGATGCCTCCCATCAAGAATGGGAAGGATTACTGTCATTCATCAACAAAACTATTGAAACTTTAGAGAACAAAATACAACAATGGAATGAATATGAAAACATGAAAGATCAATGTTTGACATGGATTAGAAATACCGACACACAGATACATGCAGTTGATTTGAAGGCTACCTTGCCGGAGAAACAGGAACAATTCAACAAATTCCAGGAGTTACAAGGTGAAGTTCGTGCTAAGGAACTAGAAATTGATAATATCACTGAGAAGGCACAATCTTTGTATACTGGTGTTTTAGGACCTCGTGGTTCTCAAATATCGGACCTGACTGTTAAATACCAGGCCCTGACGCAAAAAGTAAAAGATTTAACCAATAGATGGCAGCAGTATGTTAAAACACATCAAGACTTCACTAGTAAAGTTGCTGACTGTTCTCAATGGATCGAAGAATTGAGAGATAAACTCGATTTCTGTGCAGATCTGAGCTCATGCTCTCAGGATGACTTAGAGACCAAACTTGTACTGATACAAAATCTGTTGCTCACTAAAGATGAAGGCTTCACCAAAGTCCAAACGCTGGTTGAGTTGGCTCAAAATGTCATGGCTAACACCGCATCAGGCGGTCATGAGGCTATTAACAACTCACTAGTAGCACTACAAGAACAATGGTCTGCATTATTGTCGAGAATGATTGAAACAAAGAATATGTTAGATGATTCAGTAACGAAATGGGCTGGATTCTTGGAACAAATACAGTTAATAGAAAAGAGTAACACTTGGCTTGAAAACATGCTGGCTGAATTAACTCCATATGAAACGTCTATGTCTGATAAACGAGCACAGTTAGAGAAACTTAAAGAGGTTGAAGAAAAAGCACGCTGTGATCGTATTGATGTAGATACGTTGAAAGCTAAAGCAGCGGAAATGCTTGCCAGTGGGCAACAAAATCAAGTGGCTTCTAAAGCGCAAGAAACATTAAATAAATTTGATTCACTTTACGATAAAATAAAAAAACTATTGACAGACCGTGAAGAGCAATATAAAGATCACAGGTTATACAAGGAAGCACATGACGAATTAATTCAATGGCTTAGTAGAGCCAGAGAAAAAGTTCCCTCACTGAAATCTAAGCCTTTAAGTGATAAATTGGCAATAGAAAACTCTGTTGCGCCACTTGACGCTTTAATCAATAAGCAAGCTCAGGGAGAATTATTGTTGGAACATCTTCAACATACTGGAGAGGTAGTGCTTGCCAGCACTTCACCAGACGGTCAGGCTATAATTAAAAATGAAATGAAAGCCTTAAAAGAGAGCTTCGATGATTTGTTTAATGAAATAAAACAACAGAAGGCCCAATTGGAACACACTGTTAATCAATGGCGCGAATACAAAGATGAATATGAAAGATTGTCTGATTGGTTACAGCAGAAAGAAATTCTTATTAAGAATCATAAATTGGCTTTACTTGGTACCGCAAAAGAGAAAGGTGGTCAAGTTAATGAAGTTAAAGAAATTGTCGATCAGTTGAATAAGGGAAAGGCAGATATTGATAACTTCAACGCGTCAGCATCTGGTCTTCTTTCTTCACATTTAGATACATACGTCAATAACCAACTAAGGCACTTGAACTCTAGATATCAAGTATTAGTAAATATGGCAAATGACGTTCTAAAGAAAGTTGAGACAAACTATGAACAACACCAAAGTTATGACGATAATTACTTAAAAACGAAGAAATGGATTGACGACGCTTGGGAAATTACGCGAAGTGGTAGTGATACTGGCAGAAACAGTAGCAAAGAAGCTTTACAAAAACGCTTGGAACAAATTGAAGATCTCCTAAAACGACGTGAAGAAGGCCAAAATCTAGTCCACGCTACTATTAACAGCGGAGAAAAAGTTCTAAGGAACACGCGATCTGATGGCAAAGATAAAATTAACACGGAATTAAAGGAGCTGCAAAATGAATGGGATCGTTTAGTTAAGAAGATGACAACAGCTAAGGTGCATCTTGAAACTGCATTACTCCAATGGGCGGACTATAGTTCTAGTTACTCGCAGCTACAACAATGGATCTCTGATAGAGAAGCAAAACTCCAAGAAGTGTGTGAGCAGAAAGTCGCCAAGTCTAAGAAAGGTCAAGACCGCCTTGCTGGTCTCACCACTGGCCTGAGTCTCGGCGAACGTAAAGCCACACTCCGTCAAACAAACAATATTGTGCAAGATATCGTTTCGTTTGAACCCATGATTCAGTCTGTAACTTCTAAGGCTTCGGAACTTATGCAACAAGCTCCGGCGTCTGAAATCACTAGCAAATACGAAACACTCTCTAAACAGGCTAAAGATTTGTATGAAAAACAGAAGGAAACAGTGGAACAACACCAGGCATTCATAGATGCTGGTTCAGATTTCGTCCAGTGGATAAGAGCCGCTAAAGAAAAACTAGGAAAGTGTTCGGATGCTACTGGAGACAAGGAGTCTCTTAGCAGCAAGATATCTCAACTAAAGGTATTGGAAAGTGAATTACCAGCAGGTCAAGCAAAATTGCAGAAAGCCCTCGAACAGGGTGAGATTTCTTGTGGCTTAGCCGATGATGAGGACAGGGAAGATATTGAAGAAGAAGTGGCTCTTATGCAAGAGGAATATGATACCTATGTGTAAGTACATTTTTATATTTATAATAGCGGCCTGTCCCGGCTCCGCACGGATATTTAACAAAAATTTCAAAAATTTTAAATTTAAACACACATTACAGCCTTCTTTTTGCGTCGAGGGTTACTAAGAAAGAGGGTTACTAAGAAAGAATTTTTTTTTTGTTTTTTCCTATAATTTTTTTCGCCTATGTTCATCAAGGACAATGTAGGATTCTAATGGTGAAACAATTTTTCACATCGGTCCAGTCGTTTGAGAGCCATGCAAACAATCGAATATTTTTATAATATTAGTATAGATTTATATCTTTATAAATAATATTAGTATAGCTTTATATCAATACTTGGCGCTGCTTGTGCAACCGTTTGCAAATATCTTTATTTATATATTATACATATATTTAATGTGTATTACAGGGAACAATTGAATAACACCAAAATATTGATTGAGGGAGGTATCGTGAAGTGGACAGAGTACGAAGAGCAGTACAAGGAAGCCTTGGATTGGTTGTCGAAGACTGAGAAATTAGTTCAATCTTTCAATAAGTTGCAAAATAATCTGGAACAAAAGAAAGTAGTCCTAGAGGAGTTCCAGGTACGTATTTATGAAATATAAGACTTCGTGTACATACTCGTAGGGTGTTTTAACGAAATTTCGGAACAACAAAATAAACAGTGTAAAACTATGCGATTCTTTTTACTTTTTTTTTCCATTAAGCATTACATTGACACCGATCATATTTTATCACAACAATGACGTCTTCTCTTATGGCATTCTTTGTCACCAGGGTCATCTTCAAACCCTATTCGACTGGCAAGCGGAGTTGGACAAACTCAATGTCCGTGCGCAGACGCTCCTGGAGACATGTGCGGATACTCGTGTGTCTAACGGCATCACGCAACTCACTACAAAGTACAACGCTCTGCTGTCGCTTGCCAAAGAGGTGATGAAGCGACTCGAACTGCATTACCAGGTTAGTATCATTATAATGGTTTTTCGTTATGAATATTAGCTGATGTAAGTCCGTTGCTCACTAATGTGTTTTGGCAGTGACTAATGTTCAAAATATGTTTAATATATAGATAGTAATTCGTATCGAAACTACAGCTCCGCACAGATTTTCTCGGCCTATCTAACAGTGATTCGATAATTACGATCTGTAAAATTAGATTTTTAATCTTCACGGGATAATAATTCAGTAGTACCTATGTATTTGTATAATTCTTGGTTTGAGTCACGTTGGTGTATGGTGGTTATCTTAAAATATCAATATAAAGAACCGACCAGCTTAGTTACCAAATAAAGGTACTATAATTATAATCATATCCAGTAGACTTAAATAGGCTGATATGATGCTAATGATCATAATTATAATCATACCAAAGTTCATCTAAACTTTGAATATGTACTAGTTAGTTGTCATTAAGTTAATCTTTCAATAAACTTTCCGTTCAATGCTTCAACAGGAACACCAACAACACAACGCCCTCTATGGAGAATGCCAAGACTGGCTGGACAGAACGCGTGAGAAGTTGATCCAGTGTGCTGATATACCCAACACGTTACAAGAGGTAAACGCTAAACTCAATACGGTCAAACTTCTCCGTCAGTCCTTAGAGCAAGGGCAGAACAAGTTGAGATATCTGCTGGAGTTGAAGGAGAAAGTGATAATGAACACGGAGCAGGCCGGCGCGGCTAAAATTCAAGAGGACACGGATAATCTGAAGCAGGAGTTCGATAAGCTGATAGCTGACTTGCAAGAAGTAAGAAACAAGTTGACAAACAGAGCGTCACAATTTGATGATATATCCAAGGTGAGTACTAAAAGTGATCTGTCTGCTATTTGTTCATACATACATACATATCATCTGCTATTTGTTCATATCTTAATCATTGTCTGTTCGTAAACGTATATTTTTTCGTTTTATTTTTGAAACATCGCAGGGTAATTAAAAGTAATTAGTATACAATATTTCCTTGTCAAAATTCATATGTTTGCATTTGATTTTTTACTACTATATATTAAAATGATAGTCTATATTTTTAATTGTATCTTAAGAATTTATAGCTTGTTATGTACATGTGTTTGGCTTTATTACCTATTCGAGCAACGCGCTCGTTCTTTCAGTGGTTAATCTGACTGTTAAGTCGGGGGTTGTAGGTTCGACTCTCATCCAAGACAAATGCACAACAAGCGCGAGTATTTATATTTTATACTATCTGATCCAAGATATATTATTATTACTGTTCTCTACAAGTGAGTCTTCGTTCCAGATCCACAAGCTCCTAGTCGAGTGGCTCGACGACATTGACCAAAAGATCCAATCAGATGATTCTCTCCTCAACGACCTCTCAGAGAAGAAAGCCAAGTTAGAGAAATTTAAGACCTTCAACAGAGACATCGATTCACATAACGATCTCGTCAAAAAATTGAATGAGAAGCTCCAAGAGGACGCTTCGTTGAAGTCCAAAGAAATTGAGGATACGCTTAAGCGTTATGATGACATCAGGAAGACAGTGAGTGAAATGATTGCGGTGAGTATATATTACTTCGATTTCGAAATAAATACATGCCATTTATACAGTAAATGAACAGTTTTATCGTTCCACTGCTGATTACGGGCGTCCGCTCGGAATGAATGTGGTCACGACCATAATCTGCCACGATGGGCAAGCGTGAGTTGGCACATTTTATACGCCTTTAAGAGCACTATGGAAACCTCTAAGGAAATAAATTTTCTCACAGTGTCTGTTGTTATTATAGCAAGTGAAATTCCATTCTAAATAATGCAACTTATTTCTAGTTTGTCTCACTAAAAGTGTTCTTTTTGGAATACACCATCTCTTTTAAATATCTTTTTAATACTTCGATTCACACAAGTATAGAAAACACTGCTTACAATACCATTTACTTTCTTCCGTGAATTCTTTATTCAAATGTCAATAAATTGAATATCAATTCAACAATCTCGTTTGTTAACGATCTAAACTGTTACAGAAACTCGAAGAGTACGTCAACTCGCATATACAGTACAAAGAATCATACGATAGCTTCTACGATTGGATTCGCAACTGCAAGATCGAGATCCAGCAGAGTTCAGACTCGCACGGCGAGAAGGAAGAGGTACAGAAGAAACTTAAGAGTGTCAGCAAGATTATATCATCTTTACCCAAAGGAGAAGCGCTACTTAAAAAGGCAATAAAGTTGAGCGAAGCTGTGTTGGAAACGACAGGAAATGAAGGAAAAGACAGTATAAACCAAGAGATAAAGCAGTTAAAGATAGAATGGGAGAACCTACAACAGATATGCAAGGATACGAAGAAGTTGCTAGAGAAGTGCCTCTCAGCTTGGTCGGACTTCTTGGAAACATCGGAAAAGATGAGTAAGTGGGTGAAAGAGTTCGATGGAAAACTGAATACTGTGCAGAAAGTCGATAAGATCACTCCCGAATATTTAGACAAGTGCCGCGTAAGTATTGCAATGTCTGTAGTTATTATTTTTCTTTATTGTTTTTAAAATCTAATTTTAAGAAATTTAATTATTTACGACGTATAAAATGTTGTTTTCTTTATTTATGATAAATTAAATTTGTATTTCAGAATTTACTAGCACAAGCATTAGCTAATAAACATGTTTTGGAAGAACTTAACGATAGATGCGAAAATCTGATGGAGCTCAGTGCTTGCGCTTGGGTCCGTGATAAAACGGTTAACCTCCAGACTGAATATACGTCTCTATTGACAAGGATTCAAGGTTTAGTTTCCAATGGTGAGAAAAACTTGTCAGATCACACGGAATTCATCAAGGCGAAGCAAGAACTAAAGCAATGGTTGGAAACAGCGCACGGCACTGTGCAGGATTCTATCGGAGTAGGAGACGTGGACACTACTAAAGACAAACTGGAAACAATCAAGCTTGTTAGTAACCGCATGACCGAAGGGCATCATCTTCTAGTCGTTTTGCAAGAAGCATTTAAAAAGGCGTTGAATAATACTCCACCTGAAGAACAAGACGGTTTGCGTAACGATGTTAAAGTCCTACAGGAGAGCTGGGATCAGCTGAAGATCGACCTTAACTCTATAACCGCCCAGCTCAAGGCGGCCATTGGTAAATGGGAAGACTTTGAAGACTCCAAGAACAAGCTTAATCAATGGATCAAGAACACCGAACAAAATCTCGATAAAGTCCCTCCAACTGGTGGAGAATTAGGGGAGATGAAGACTCTTTTAGAAAAATACAAGCACATTGAAGATGAAATTGATAACAAACATCCAGAATTGGATAGGCTGAAGTCTGAAGCCGCTGAATTAAGCTCCTGGGCCAGGAAACCAGCGGTTCGGGAGTCTGTTGCTAAAATAGAGAAAAAATGCGACGCGTTAAGAGCTAAATGCGCTGCAAAGAAGGCGGAATTGGAATCCGAGATTAAAGACTACAATCAATACCACCAATCGCTTCAAGACACGGAGAAGTGGCTGTTGCAAATTTCCTTCCAACTCATGGCCCACAACTCCTTGTACATCGCTAATCGCGAGCAAACTGAAGAGCAACTGGCTCAGCACGCGGTCTTGTTAGACGATATCCAAAAGTACAGGTCGACGCTCGATGAATTGGAATCTAAGGGCAGGGCACAAATCGAAAGATATGAAGGAACAGCGCCATCTATTCGTGACACCGTCGGCAAGCAGCTGAAGAACGTGAACGACAGCCACAAGAGCCTACTGGCCACCGCCTTACAAATCGAACGCCGCTTGAGAGAAGGCTTGGCTAAGTTTAAGGAATACGAGGATACCCTTGAGAGCATTCTGAACAATCTTGACGAGTGTGAACCGGCTATAACAGAGCTGGACGTGCCGGTGGATGGGCTGGCGCATGGTCGTGACTTGCTCGACAAAGCCAGGGTGAGTTGCATTCTACTTTTTATTATTTTACTACCTACATTAAACATAACTTTATAAAATATACAATACTCATGAATCTCGTTTTGAGCAAGTGTTCCTGATGGCGAAGAAGGCCCCAAATATAAAAATACTGGTAAGGAATCCAGTATAAACATGAACACTTATAATTATATAGTGAAAGCTAGTCTCAATGTAAATGTAGCGATGAGATACGTAATAATATTTTGTCAAGTCCTTACATTTTAACATACCCGATGATCAAAACTCATGTATGTAGAACCAAAGTAGTATCGATGTGAAAATCACTAAGGTGTTAAATGACAGCGCGTCTGTAATTTATAAACATTGAGCTGTCTCTTATGATCGGTGTAAGGTTGAGGTGTTTGTATAACGGGCGAGGTGTACGGCAGGGGCTGCACAACCGGCTGCAGACGGAGAAGGCGCGGCTGTCGGCGGCGGTGGCGGCGTGCTCGGCCGCGGCGGCGTCGGTGTCGCGGCCCGCGTCGCCCGCCGACTCGGCGCCGCTGCCGGTGCCGCCGCGCGAGCTGCTGGTGCGCGCGCGCCTCGAGGACCTCATCGACCAGGTACTGCGCGCCGCGGCCGCCTTGCTCGCCTCTCTCGCCTCTCTCACCTGTCTCGCCCACTGACGCGCTCCCGATGTTGTCTTTGTACTAATATTTGTTAATATTGAACGGTATTACATACACATGTATGTAGAAGGTACTACTGAATTACGGTTATCGTAATCTGAGGGGTTAGAATAAAAACTACTTTAATGCAATTTCAACTGTGGGAATATCAGTAAATAGTAATAATAATAGTTAAATAGATAATTAGAATCTAGGTAAAATGAATTTCGACTCGATTCAGTTTAAATGTCACTGGGAGCAGGTATTATTCTTTTTATACGTATACATAATATATTTAATTTACTAATTGTAAGTGTTTGTTGTTTACGTTTTAATTGAATTTTAAGTTTGCCAGGTCCGAAAAAGAACAGAACCAACGAGTTTTTTTTTTAATCATGTGTGCAACGTAAGAATTTCCTTTGATTCCTTACGTAGTTACTGACGGTGGTAGATAGTATAGTGTAGTTAGTTCGATGTTATTTGTACGGGCTTTCGTTGGCAATGTATTTTTTGCACCTGGTATCACTGACGAGGCACACATTCATAATGTGTACTAGATTCTTCAATCACAGTTCTTTTGTAGCGAAATTGGAAATATTATATTTATCATATTATGAAATAGGTATGTCGCATTTTAATTTATTTGTCTACTTTCTTATCACAGTGTGATGTGCTGCCTGTCTATTGATGAATCAATACGATTTATTAAAGTAAAAGTAAATCTGAACTTTCATTTAAATCAGTACAATACTATTTCAGTATTGTATAGTGACTTTCGCGATGTCTCACAGTAGTTTAATGAATCATGGTTAAATATTTACGTAACATTATACAGTTCCTTGCGTCCGGATGAGTAACGCGAGCAAATAAATCGTCCTGATTCACAAATGTAAATACACAGTTTTAGTTGAGTGTTGTGTGATGTTCATTAACACAGTTTTATCGTTTGGTTGGTTTTGTGCCCGCCGTCTGATGTTCTGTTTGGACGTACATGTGCACGGTGTGACCGCATATTACACGAAGCAACAGCACACGCCACTGTAGTGGTTCGGCTCCATCTGCGATGTATACAGTACACTATAAAGCTAATGTCATATGGTCGTACTATTCGGTAGGCCTATGTCCAGCAATAGTTAACTGTAGACTGTAGTGATAATGACAATGGAAAATCGTTTTTTACAATATTGTGCATATATTTTGCACGTATTTACAAACGTATGACGTCATTATCGCGTTCCATTTAAGAGTGCGTTGTACCTCAGGTGGAGCGGTACCATGAGTGCGTACACTGCTCATTGCACATTCATATCAGAAACAAAACGTAGTATAAATAGGAATCCCTTAGAAAAAATATATATCGTTTAGTTATAATAAAATATATCTAGGTTAGCAACTAATGTTGCATTTGTCATGACATTTCAGTACTTATCTGTGATTGTGACGTCACAACACAGTATTTTATCACTATTCTAGTCAAACGTTAGACTGATTGCATCTATGGTATTATATTATATTATATTTAAAAGTTAAAACATCAGTTTCGGAATGGAAAATTACGTACGCATATAAGAAAATATTTTAAATCTATCAACTATTTGTACATTTCGATTCAATAGAAAACGAATTCGTTGGCGAAAATAGTATTTATATTATTCAAATAATGTAGGAGACACTACGAACGAGACAAGGATTTACCTTAAGATGATGGATAATTAGATGGGGTGAAAGTATAAATCATTGCGCCCGCGGCTGTGGACACAGTGTATGGGCTGAGGTGTTGATCATATCATTCATATACGCTTATGACAAGGTAATAGGTTTTACAGTCAAAGATTTCACACAAGTATTTAACACTCTCACCGCCATACGGTCTGCCGACGGGGTGTATGTTTTCGAGTAAGTCACGCCAGCTATATATTCTTAGCAACATCAAAGATGGGCAAAGATGCGGCCGCCTGCGGACCGTATGGCCGGTTGTACTGAAAAAATATATATGAAGGTGGCAGTCAGAGTGATACAACTATTATCTGTACATAGCTCGTCTCTACAATATTCGGCTTTTCGATTTTTAAAACTGGTCTGTACAAATTTTCATTCGGACAAAATCGGAAACAAAATTAAACGAGACTATATCACAATGTTTTCATGTCATTCATAATCTTCATATCATCACTCATAATACTAGTACGTTTACGCACACTTATGCACTTGACACGCAACTAACCCGCACTCGCACGCCAGAGCCATGCGGGCGCGCTGGGGGCGGCGCCCGGGGCTCGACCCCGCGTTGATGAGCTGATCCAAGCGCTCGAGAAGCCAGAGTTCAGCAGGAAACTCGGGGCTCTCGAGACTAAGGTGAGGCTTTGCATGGATTTGTTTTCTTTTGCGTTTTAGATACTAAACTGTTAACCAACAATTGCTACACATATGTACATAAAACTTCTGGCTTACTAGCCTGAATTTCAGATCTGGACGTGATATGATTATTCTATAGATAGTTTATTCCATTTGAAGAATTTAAACGATATCTATCAGGAACGAAAACAAAACAATGTGTTTCCAAACTTAAAATATAATTTAATTTGAAATATATAATACAACTAGGTACATGCGATCATAAGCAAATTAGATTTGTATAAAAAAATCAAACTATTTTTAATTTTAACTACGATTACTTGTACTCTTATTGTAGGTTTAATTTACCCTTACTGTGAATAAAAATTGTATAGTAAGACTAAAGCATTATCTATTCACTGATAATTTTTCTATGAAACTGCTTCATAGGTCCAAAGCCACCTAGAAACGCTGGGAGACGCCGTACATGACATGGAGGAAGCCATGAAGCAAGTGATAGAAATCCAGGAATGGATTGCAATCCACAACGCCTTGGCTAAGGACTGGCTCTCCAACCCATCCAAATTGAGACCTGAAGCAGCCAAGCAGGACATGGCTGCGATGAGCGATGCATTAGTATCCCTCGGAGAGAAGAGAAATAGGGTGCTTACTGAGATTCCAACGGAAGGTATTTAAAAATATGTTTTATTAAAAAGTCCTTATTAGAATTGGTACAAATGTACATATTAGTTACCAGTGTAATATTTTCTAAATAAATCATTTATCATCCATCGATGGCTACATTAATTATTCTAAAGGGTAAGGAAATTTCTAAACAAACAATGTTGTTTTAGGTCTGGAAGACGAAATAAATCTGGAAGAAGAGCTTGAGAATTTAGAACAGGCTATTCTTAAAGCAATGGAGAGGGAGAAAGGCAATCAGGCAATAATTGGCGATTTCCGTCACAAATGCCAGGAGATACACGATTGGTTCGATTCCGTGCTTAAAAAAATGTGCCTTGCTGATAAGGGATCCGGTCTTCCGTGCCCGCAGAAACTGAACTCTTTGAAAGAATTATCATCAGAATTCGGACAGGCTGGAAAGGATAAAGTCGACAACATCAAAGCAGTCGGCACTAAAGTCATCAACATTGTCAGTAATTTGGAGTCGCAGCAGGTGGAGGAACAAGTAAGTCATATATCATGTACTCGTAACTATAGTATTGCCAGTGATAATTTTGAGGATTATATACATTTAAGCACTTAAAATATTAACAAAATTATAATTTCAAATCAATTTTATTATCTGGCAATTTTCTATTTTTCATTCCTTATTCTATTCTAATTTCTTGTAAGACTATTTCATAACATTCTTTAATAACGTAACCTTTTAAGATTACGTTAAGAACGCTAAAATATAGTAAATACTATTATTCCAGATGAAATCCGTTGAAAGAAGATACAACGATATTGCCAAACGAATCCAACGCAAACTTCAAATGCTTGAAATCACCTACAAGGCTATTGATGGTACTAAGAATGAAGTGGCAGCACAAAACGAATGGCTACAGACGGAGATTGACAATATGATGCATCCAGAACCTCTGGGATACGACAGCAAGTCAGTAAAAGAAAGACAGAAGAAAGCTGCCAATTTACTGAAAGAAACCGATGGTAAGAAAACTGTCATTGACTCACTCGAAAAGAAGGTTAGCAATATTCAGGCCGAGCTTGAACCATCTGAGCAAATGCAATTAGAATCAGAGCTATCTGAACTGTCATCTAAACAGAAGCAGCTGGCCTCACTTATTAAACAAGAGATCGAAAGATTGGGTGGCTGCACTGAAATTAGAAAGAAATTGGAAAATGACATAGAGAAAGCTAAGAATTGGCTTAAAGCTAAAGTGGCTGAGATTAAGAAACTCGGTGGTCCTGTACCATTAGAAGTAGCTAAAGTTGATAAAGAAATTGCTATTCACAAGAAACATCAAACCGAACTTTCTGATTTCAATAACGATACGTTGGCTGAGGTTATGCGCCAAGGCAATGCTGTGACAAAGGATTGCTCAAGCGAGAATCGTGCAAAATTACAATCTATTTTAGACGATTTGAACAAAACTTATACATCAGCAAAGGTAGATATTGATGATAAATTGGCAGCTCTTAACAAACTTTTGCAAGGCAGAAATGAATTTGAAGCTGATGTCGCTAAGTGTCAGAGTTGGTTGAACGAGGCTGAAGTAGCGGCTACCCCTGAACTACGTACTACAAGTCTTCAACTGCTCGAAGAACAACTCGTTAAGTTTGAAAAACTCAGCAAAGAAGCTGAAGATATCGAAAAGAACATAAGTAAAATTAAAGATAAATCGAAGGAACTTATGGATACATTATCTGATTCAAACAAATTGCAACTAAAAGAGCAAGTTAATGTGCTATCTGATAGATTCGCAAGAATAAACGCCATTATTAACGACAAGAAAAACATTCTGTTGAAACATATCAAGGAATACAAAGATGCTGCAGCTAAGATTGCTGCTGCTCTTGAGTTCCTCAATGAAATCCAAAACAAGCTAAAGGCACTTAACAAACCCATCGGAAGTAAAGTTGAGGATGTCCAACCGATTATTCAGGCTTACGAATCTATCCTCGCTGACCTTAAGAAGAACAAAGCAATGTTAAATGAACTGCAAGGTGGTAATTTGCATGATTTGCAAGATATCCTCTCTAAACAGGATGATCTGATGAGTACGATTGAAGACCAAATCTCCAAACTCAAACAACTGTTATTATTGCGCGAACAGTTCTTCGCACTTGTAAAGGAAATTGAGGAATTCATTTCTAAATACACAGATTTAACTTCAGAGGTTGAAAAATCCAATGACTCGCTAGAAGACAAAATTAAACGGTACGATGATATAATTGTGAAGATTCAAGGTTGTGAGGCATTGCTTGCGACAGCTACTGATAAAGGACAACAAATCGCCGCAGAGGGTACAGTTATCGATCGTAATAATATAACCGAACTGCTTCAATCACTGAAACAACAATTACTCACATTGAGAAGAACAGTAGAGTCTAAACGGCAAGAACACGAAAGAGCGGCAGCCGAACATAAGAAACTTGCGTCAGATCTATCTGAAATATTGCAATGGCTTCATGACAATGAAGCTGCTGTACACTCACGGCCACTTCTCAATAGAGACGTCGCTAGCGTCGATAAAAAGCTCATAGAACACGCGACACTTGCTAAAAACGTTCAATCATACTTGAACAAATTAACCAAGATTACGGATGTCATAAAAAGCGATGATGGAGTTCCTGGTACTCTTTTAGAAATGGTTTCTGAAGCTAACTCACTAAAAACGTCCCTGCCTGCTGAGCTAGCGAACAGGGAGAAACATTTACAAGACAACAAGAAGTATCGTCAACAGTACTTGCAAATGGTAGAGAAGTTGAACATTTGGGTGAACGAAGCCGGAATACGACTCGGCATGGGTAAAAATGGTACTGACTTCGAAAACATCGAGGCTGATTTGGAAGAACATAAATCGTTCTTCAACACTTCAGAGCCAGAAATGAAGGATCTGGTCGGCAAGCGGATGCAGGACATCGTTGACAAGATCTGGCCGTCTCTGACTGCATCCGAACAAGAGGAATTGTCGAAAGACCATCAAAAACATAATCAGTTACTGAAGAACACTCTGAACTCGGCAAAGTCTCGTCAAGCTCAACTGGAACAGGACTTGGAGATCTGGAAGGACTTCTGCCAGCTGGTGGACAAGATCAGGGCGATCCTTGATAAGAATGATATACAAGACGAGCCCGTGACATCCGTGGACGCGCTGAGACACCACCTGGAAAAACTGAACCACGCCAAGAACGATTTAGAGGTAAGTCAGTACTTGTTTTTGGTATCTTTCCATTTAAATTTAAAAATTCTTTCACGTTGCATGAAACGTTAAGTTGGGCAATCAAAATTCTCGACAGGGTATATAGTTTGAGTCATTTAGAATTTAGGAGGTACGAAATCAACCTGCTTACACAATTAGCCCTACTTCTCCTTTAAGAAACCATACAAATATTATGAAATTCAAAAAGTGTACATTGTGAGGAATAACTCACAAAAATATTTGACTTTTAAACAGTCAAATAACTTTCTCTTCTGAGGCCGCAACGTTCTTATTTCGAAACCCAATATACATATTTTGGTAACGTCCCCTTCCCTACTTCCCCTAGATCGTCGGCTACTTGCTTTTAAGAAACCCTAAAAAGTTCATGAAATTTGTAAACTGTGCTTTGTGAAGAACTGTTCGAAAAACATTTGTTTCTTAAACACGCAAATAACTTTCCGTCTGATGTCGCAACGTTCACGTTTTGAAATCCAATGTATTTTGGTATAGTAAAGTAAACATCACACTGTTTCTCCTTATATCATATTGGTTTATGCTCATGATGAATACCAGCATTTATGGACTAGAACTTTCCCAAGAATTGAGCATTTGCAAATGAGAAAGGCATTTTCGTATTAAGTGGGCGAGGGGGCGTGTAATGCAATGTCGGACGTATTATCCCACGTCCATCCATACCATCTTCGCTTATAGTAGGTCTAGGTGTGGTTCTCTCTGTGCATCGTGTATTTTATATCAATCAATTTATTACTATTACGTCACCACACCAGGTCTCTTTGGGGGTAGTCAGAGAGCACCGAGTGTCAAATATCTTTATCCTTACAGCCTGCTGTGGTTCCATGTTGTGTTATATTAATATTATACTTGCTAATAAAATCGAAAAGGTAATTTGACTCATGTAATCCCCGAAGAGGTAGGCAGAGGAGTGTAGTACGCTCCCACGTTTGACTAGTTACGTCTACTTCTCACTATGGAATAGGTGGTAAGCCTATTGCCATGCAACGTGCACAAATCCAGACTTCGAGCCACTACTAGAAATTTTAACTAGAATCGCAACCAGTCGATCAACGGGGCAGTATCGAAAGAAATAAAACCAAATTTCGTTATAAGGTAATCTTTTTAAAATAGTGGACAAGGCTAATTAAATTATACAAAGTATAATTGTACTTATAAAAACTAAATAAATATTTATCTATCTTAGATATTACACCCAACTAAATTGTTTTGCAAACAAAATCGCAAACTGAACAAAGCTAACTGTCTTGTAGTATTTCAACAATAAAAAGCCAGTGAAGGAAACTGAATGAAAAACCAGTTCAATATTGTAAAGGAGGGCGAGCGTTGTGAATCTAAACAAAATGTACGGTCATTCACCCGATTAACGATTCACGGTCAAATAGACATCACCTGTTTAACTAACAAAACCTTGAACACGAAAATATACGAATGAATGCTAAATTTTATACAGCGCTGGGGAAACTAAGTAATCGACTCTTAATAAGAGTACGTTCCATTCGATGTTCTTATATTATTTGTCTAATTTTGACTTTGTCAAAATTTAATTCAAATTCACAAAGGCTAAATTCAACTTAACCTTGAACACTGGTTTGTTTTCATGGCGTAATCACCCATTGAGAGAGAATTTAGACATTCCATTCCTATAGAGACAATATATATATACAATATATAGGGAGCAGAAAAACTTCAGAAAAGGTAATTGAAGTGCAATATGTGAAAAAACCAAAGTTAACTATAGTTGATAAAATTTAAATTATAAATATGTAGATACTACTGCGTGGGCGAAGTAGTGCGCAACATTTCAAAGTAGATACTGTTATTTCATGATTAATAAATAATTTAATTAAAGCATAATACATATCTAAATATACCCGATTACCTTTTCTCGTGTACCTATATTAAACAAATTCTTATCATTTTTGTTTTCTATAGCAAATATTTCGTTGCGATAACAGTCTATAAGCAGGCTTGAGATACACATTTTAGTCAATATCTGACGTATCATCGTATTCTTTATAATAAATATAAATATTACACGTATTATCTATCAGTTCATTTATACAATTCATCATTACGTCATTGTTCCGTAAAATTGTATAAGTAATAACATTTCAATATTTCGAACACCCAATGGGCGCTACCCAATTGACGTCTGTTCACTTCACTGATAGTGTTGTTATAAGTTAGTATAATATTTATAAGCAAGAGGCACGCAACTGCTATGTAGGTCCTAGTGTGCGAATTCTGTCAGTGTATTTGATAACGGATATCTTAATATAGACAGTGAAATCATTATAGAGACGTACGTTGTTATAAAGTGGCTCTTATGTCTATGTTTCATAAACTCACACGGTTTTGAAAATCGTCCAGTTAAGTGTACGGGCAAAATGTCTACGGTCGGGGAATCCCCTCGCTCATTTCGCGTTTAAATTTGTTTGATGTACTGGCATATATGTACCTAATACCTATGTATGTGTGTGATTTATGGATATGCAAATACATTTCAAGCAATAGCCGCTGTTCTTTACTTTTATTTATTTGTCCAAGTCATATCGGCGTTCTGGGACATAGGAATTTGCGGGGATATGAGAGGAAACGCTTTGCTGTTTCTTTTATCATGGACTCTAAATATACGGCCATATGAAATTGAGTGTGGTCACATCGCATGATCAGATTTCTCAATCCATTGCTGTACATAATTATGTAGATTTCCCCTAGAAAAAGGGTCTTTGCTCATAATTTCTCTTTAAAATAATTTTGATCGATACATTAAGAACGTCCTTAGTTCTAAAGGTACCTGTACATGTCTCTATATATTACTTACTTACTAGACCGGCCGAAAGAGAAAATAGCGCTCGAACGACAATATCCATTTAACATACAAAGGAGACGAGGTGTAAACGAACTGTCGGCGCCATTTTGTTTCCACACTTGTATCACGATGCCGACAATATCTGAGACATTTTTAAACAAAAAAATTTAAGTCATTCTTTTCCTTTTCAATACATCGTTTCTTGAAATATATAAATGAGTATCTTTCGTCCTTAACAATTGAGAAAAGCCGCTTTTGATATTTTCGATATTTTGGTTTTAATACGGTATACATTACAAGGGTACATGACAAGAATCTGATTTGATTTAGTTATTATATAGCCTATGCATATGTATATTTGACCACGAGGATGTCTAAAGCTTTCTCGAACATCCATTTCTAGGCTGGAAGCTATATTTGAGTGGCAAATATATAAGCGCCTCGCACCTCAATGTATCTGACCTTATTGCACCAAAACACTACAATACTATCGTCTGTGCACGGTGGTAGAAAAAATGCACCTTTATTATTCAGATTATTATCATCATTATTCATAGTTGAATACTAATTTCATTTCTATAATAAGAAGTCTTAATACCACAATTAATAAAGAGCTGTCTCCAATAGTACGCATAGGTACCGCTGGGTAATAATTAAAGAGATTTTGTTTGTTTATAAAACATGTTTAATTCAATGAAACATAAAAATTTAACTTCGATAAGTTTTCTTTACTGGCCACAGGTATGTATCTATGCTACTACGTCATATCCATGTTTATTTCTATGGGTACTCTTACAAGGGCTTATTCATTCTCTCCAAGTGTTCACTTGTTCTACTAAGATGTTCGTATCGAAAATGTTATCGCTTGGATGCATAACGTATGTTTAAATGTGCGAGTTATAACAGCGTACCTATTGTAGTTGGAAGAGCGCACAACGAGTCGTGATTCACAAAGCCGTATAAATAGGATGACGGCGACCACGGCGTAACCGAGCTTAACTGGCGGTGGGTGTTACGTCAGTGCACGTGGAGTTGTCCTGTGTGACCGCGAGTGTGGTATTAGTATCGGAGATATTATTGTACTGTACGTACAGAACACCCAAATTGGAGACGCTATTGTACGGTGTAGAGAACCCCATGCTTAACCAGCGTGTCGAACTATGGCTTCGAACTTTCGTATTTAGACCGGAAATGTGTTCGATAGTTAGCAATGAAACAGTCGACGATGGTGAAGACGAACGTCTTTGCCACTTTCCAGAAACAAAAGATTTCTTAAATAATGCCATTTCACTATTTTTTATGATTTTTGAAGATAAAATTTGCTATGGTACGGTACAGTTTTGAATCGTGTTGATGTAAAATATTTTGACTGGTTCAGTTGTGAATATTCTGAATTTGCTTTTGAAATTAATTTATTCATTATGCCCAGTTAGGACTTTCCATTTCAGTTTAATATTATTTATAGGTATTACTGAAAAATAGGAAGCTATTTATTAATTAGCACTATGTGGTTGTACGTTTCATTTTCCTTCAGCGACTCATATTGTTATAAACATTACTTACTTACCATCAGGTGGCCCGTCTGCCTGCTTGTCAGACTGAATATAAAAAAATGGTTAACAATACCTTTTAATACGTCATTGTATATTTGTATATAATTGGAGCTTAAAATGATAAGCTGTGTATTGTGTACCAAAATTGTTCGTCTAACTATTAACAGAATGTTCACGTCGTTGGCAATGGTCAATAATTGTGGTATCTATGTAATAAAGTGTCCTCTTTGTGGAGTCAATTCTTTGCCTTTTTATTCGTTGATCATTGAGTCAGGTTAATGCACTCATATATCCATTGTTGTTCAATAAAGGCTGAATCGCATTCAGACGATCTACCGAGAACTGGCTTAAGTGACAGTTTTGTTTACGAAACAAATTCCAATTCAATTCCCATTGGTTTCGAATACGAGACTTAAAGGAAATTTTGTAGGTCATGTGACAGTAAACATTTATAGTCGGTGGTCAATTGATCACTGATCAATTATTCTTTTATTATAATATGTAGTATATGCATAAGGTAATGTCCCGCTGGATTTACTCAGTGGCGATCAGCGCACTCACTAAAACTAGCAAATAAAAAATTTCAACCCCCTTTTTTTATAAAAAAAATCTACGTCCACAAGGTTGAATTTGGGCTGCAAAATTTGTACTGAAAATCATGTAACCTTTTTATTTATCAAATTACTTAAAACTTAATATTTTTTCGGCTCATTGAATAATTTAACTGCCCCGTAGATCGTGTTGATTACAACAGCGACTGTAAGGCGATGTAAAGGTCCAGGATTCAATTCCTGTGTGCACGATTAAGATTTTCTGTCTGAGATTTTCTAGAAGTGGCTTGGAGTCTAGATAAGATACATATCTGCTCGGTGAATGGCAATAGGCTCACCATCTATTCCATAGTGGGACGTAAACGTAACTGGTGACACGTGGGAGTGTTCAACACTCCTCTGCCTACCTCTTCGGGGATAACAGGCGTGATGTTACG
>DWTO01000382.1:0-22032 GCA_018244755.1 Jemadia pseudognetus | reverse complement strand
GTGGTCCCATTTTTTTTTAGTTCCGTTCTGACAATGGCATCCATGACAAAATCGCATAAGTCTTAAATTTGCTTCAAGCATGTGCGCGACAAATTGATGAATAACTCAATATCGCGTTAACCGATTTCGATGATTCTTTTTTTATTGGTAAGGGGATACTTCTGCGGTGGTCTGATGAGAGTTTGGTTAGGATCTGATTACGGGATCTATGACAAAGTAACGGAACTCTTCAATTTTTAGGAGCAAATTATTTTTTTTTAAATACAATACTGCTGTACCCTCAAGCGCTGCAGGTGAACGAGTTTTTTTCCATGGGCAAAGAAAAAACGCCCAAATGAGCTTCATTTTCAGACGAGAACTTCAACATATGAAACGTAAGCTCCACATTATGCCAGAAGACGAAGTTACACACTCCAAAGTTTTTTTGATTCTAACCTTTGAACGTTTCTAACGATCTTCCGAAATGTAACGCTTTAACGTTGAACGAGTTTAACTTTTTTAGCATTGAAATAGCGATTAACGACGTTAATTATTGATTGACGGTACCCAGCTATGTATATATATGTATGTATATGTGTATATGTATGTATATATGTATGTATATGTATGTATATATGTATGTATATGTAGCTATACACACACACATAAGTAGTTTTTTGAATGTAAGCTTTCTGAATATTATTATAGCTGCTATAATATTAAATGTGTGGTCTGCAACCAGTACCACGAGTGCTGATTTAAAACTGTTTTAACCTTGTTTTTTAACGCTGCGTTATATAAACTATATTTGATAATCAAATTCTTTGACGCACGAACTGAAAAATATTGCCATATCAAAATACAGGGAATAAATAAAATAAATTTTCCGTGACAAATTTGTTGCGCAAAAGATATCCGTCGCGAATTTCAATTCCAGACCACTTCTTATTCATATAAATATTTAATGCCTTCATAACCTTCACTGAAAACACACAAGCATCCACATCTACAGAAAAATATCTTGAAGGACATTTAATGGACAAATAATGCGCAATAACAACACGTTGGTTCGCATGTGACCACAAATTTAAGCAAAACCGAACCCCTGAATTGAAAATGAATTCAAAACATCTATTGGCAGTCGGTTCTAAAAATATGCACTCAGGTATAAGGAGCGGCACTCAAACCGCGACGCGACCAAGTGTCGCAAAAATTTTCGGCGACGCGACGGTGTTACATTCGTTTATTTTACTGCAGTTTATTCCGGGACGGGGCGCATAACTATACTTTAGCGGGCGCTAACTTCAATCTAAAAAATACTTATTGATGATGAATATTTTCAAACAGAAATGTTAGCCAATTAGGGAACAAAATAACAGTACATGTATAAATTTAAAATATATGTATTCTGTTCATTGTTGCTGTAATGTACGAGGATGATAATAATATTGAAGAGTAATATCGTTCAGATTCACAATAACTATAATAATAATAATCGCATCGGGTTATGAGTTACGATCCTCAGTCCACACATTTAAAATTGTAACATTATACACATTACATGTCTACGGAACTTGGATTTACAAAACGTTACTAGAGGATTATTGCACGTGTGTAATGTACTCGTAATATACATTTGGTATGTAACTTGTATGTTACAAATTAATACTTCAATAGTCGTGAAATCATATTCTAAGAGATCTCTCATGTAATGTCTCAACATCGATTAAATTGCTAGTGGGTTTTTTTACATAGGTACGTACACAATATGCGAAGACATGCACAAACCAGAACAATCGCGTAACAATAGTGATTAAATTATTTAGTAGCCCAACTATCCCGGTTTACATATAAATGGTTTTTATATATTTTAATGACAAATTAAGTTAATATTAATTATATTCAGGTGCAAAAAGAAAACCGAAGATGTATCTACATGCAATTCAATTATCGATATTGTGAGTGAACAAGTAAAGATACTATTAGGTTATAAGATATATTATCATATCTATATTGTTGAAATCCCATGTGCTCTGTGAATTCCATAGTTATGAGATGTGTTAACTAAACTATATAGTTAAAAAGTTAGTAACTTTAATGTTATAATGCTATTAGAAGAAGAAAAAACCGCATGCTTACATAAAAAGGGTAACCGGCTTATGATCACTTACGTTACTATCGGGCTCTCCCTTAGTTGGGTGAAATTTGAACATTCCTTCAAAAATTTGGAATTCAATGATTAAAAGTAATCTCGCCTCGTGATGCTTATTACATATTTTATATAAATGTTTGAAAAAGAGACTCCCTAGTAGTATATTCAAATTCAAATGTAATTTATTCAAAATTGATTCATTAGAACTCTTTTTGTACGTTAAAATGATACTAACAGCGCTTCGCAAAATGTCTCGCCATGGAGAAGAAGCGGCGGAAGAGACTCCTTAGGTCTTACATTTTTATAGCTGTTACATTTTTGACGGAAACATCTTTGCTGAGATAATAAACACAAAAAAATAGTTTATGCGCGGAATAGGGGAAAAGATCGTAAGCGCCGTGGAGAACGCGTGATTTATGCGTTTTATGGAATTGCAATTAGTGACACAAAATTACTTTTGAATAATTCGTTTTTTTCTGTTACGTGATGACGTATTTACGATTCGTATATACGTTTTGCGTTATGATTACACAATTGACTGGTTCGCCCTATTACGTGATAGTATTTTTCAACGGTATGTAGCTTCTAGGTAAATTGCTTAAAAATTCAAATAAAACTTTAGAGCAGAGGGACAAAGCTGGTCCGAACACCTGATCAGTAAGACATGAGCCGATCCTTATTGAGCAGGCATTAAATAATTATCAGCCTTCTCGCACCGCGTATTTAAGCGCTTGCATAGATATTGATCCAAGCAAAGAAAATAGGCATTGTGACTCCAAGCGTCTGCGGTCAACTTCTTTCGTTACATTTATTGAATCTTTGCTCCATTATAATAATAACATATTTCGTAGCAATAAAGTAATAAAAATCTTTTCATCTACATATAATCAGCAAGGAGTTTCCCTTCTATCGCGCTTGGGATTCACGCACCATGTTTTTATACATTTTTTTTTTATATTGGTTACAGTTGTACTTTTGACCTTGCTGTCTGATAAAAAATTAATTTATATTAAGAGACAACCAAAATCCCGATAAAATATATAGGACTCTAGAGTCTCATTCCCATGCACTTTCATATTTCATTAACTGATGTGAAAACGGTCTTGATGGAAATGTTGAGTATGTAGAGCGAGGTTGGACGACACTATATGCTAGACGAGAACATCACAATAAAAGCTGCCCAAATTGACGCTCTGACGATACATTCCCCAAGAGTGATATATGTGTACCTGTAAAGTAGGCCTCATTACAGAAGTCGACGTTCGAGCAGCAAACCATACGGTGCTCGCGGCACCAAATAGGTATATCCCCAGGTGGAAATATTGACACCTTGTCATAACATCTACACCACAAACGAGTACAGTTTAGTGATCGAGGTACAATATATTCGCGATAAGCGGTGATCAATGCCGGTCTAAGGGAAAAGAAATCTTAGTAATATTAGAACAAAAAGTAAAAAAGAAAATTATTATCAATTAGCCATGCAGTCTCGCGCCAAGTACCAAGCTCTAGCGGAGTCGTCGCCGGGGCGCGGTATTATTGGGCGTCAAGTGGCAACAAGCTAGAGTGCAGTAGTTAGCGGCACATCGATGGCACTACCTCCACGTCACTCCTACCTGGCGGCTTCGTGCGTATCTCCAGTTTCAGTTCTCGATTGCACATATCATGTGACTTACAACATCCTATCATCACGGACTCATTTCTAGTTCTTGTAGTGGAGCACTTGAAGGGGTGCTCGATGGGTATCAGTGATTGAAGCTCGATACAGCTGCGCCGCAAGTGGAACCACCATACATTATGTTTAGTATGTTAAGCAAAACCAACGCAAACTCGGAAAAAAGTGTTTGTTAAGATTACGGCACATCATTCAAAACATACTAATTATATGACCGGCAGGTTGGCTTAACTGTCTTGCTTAGTGGGTACATATTCAAATCACTAATCAGAAGCGATATTGTTAGAGGATTGGCATCTCAACACAAAACTTATATGTAATAAATGGCAAGACAATTATGATTCTAATAATACATCAAACAAACTCAAAATTGGCATTGTCAAAGAAGATATCACACGCCCATAAGTGCGCAGAACATCTTACCCTTGGTTGAGGATTGATAGATTTTTGCTCGGTAAATCTCATCAGAATTGCAAAAATCTTTCAAGCAGCAATAACTTCTTGGATCTCTGCATTTCATTGGATATTCAGGAGGGAAATCAGTCATTTGCAAACAGCTTAAGGCCACCTCACTATACAAGTCAATAATTTGACAAAATTGGTTAAAAACTATATCATCAAAATTATGATTGGTAGATTTGTGTTGAATACTTGCCAATTATAACTTTTACATTATACTGCAGAATTTAATATTCAAGAAAAACATTAAATTTGTTGTAAAAATATGTACCTCTGATAACCCCAATAATATAACTGGCACTGTACATTAAACAAACTTAAAAATGATTACCAAGGGTAATAAATATATCAATCAAAACAATGTAAATCATCTATGCAAATACATATTTACATTGGTTCTTTGCATATTTGTAAAAGGTACAGCCCATCATACTTATACGATTATAGATATGTGTAATATATAGTTCTTTGAATAAATATTGTGTGAATAAAAGCCAGATGTTGCAAAAATTATACTCACTGGTAGGTGTATTTTTGAATGCCATTATCTATTACGGTGGAAGCTAAACAAAAGCCATCAGTCTCACAGGTAGAATTAGGACAACTTGAGCTCACACTGTTACAATAACATTTTAATCCTGCAATTAAACCAATACTTTTCAGTGATTAAATTGAGGTACTCATTTATTAAAGTAAAAAATGTCTAAGCTTCCTTTCCAAATTTAAAAGACTTTACTGAAACATACATAAAGATTACAAAAATTTGTAACATACTGGATAGGTGGTGAGAATGTTATATACCAGGCTAAATCCAGACTTCTTACTTCTACTGGGTATTTCACATTTAAAAAACCCAATAACATTTTGCCTGGTTCATGTATCAAACCTAAGAATTTATCATCTGTTGCATTTGCATAATCTTGACTGACAAGACATTCAAAGGGTCTGTCAAATATTTTTGAGATACAGGCAATGAATGGGCACATATAGTCTCTGATAATTTCTGTTCTAAATACAGATATCTGTGGTGAACTTCAAGCAGATAAATAAACGGACCTAAGAAGGTGGCTAGAACTATATTATCTGTACAACTGTTGTGTGTAGTCTTCTTAAAAAGTGTATCATCCATTTACTTATAATCTAAATACAAGTACTCTAATTTTACTGCTGATTGCATGATGGCACTTTCTTTATAGAACTTAGACATGTTTATTTCAGCTCCAGATTCAACATTAACATTTAGATAAAAACATTCCTTACTATTTACGTAATAATACTTCTATAGTAGATTATTATATAAACAGCAGCACATTAGGCCTGTAATGATAGAGGTATTTGGCACTTAGTGCTCTTTGTGTACCCCCAAAAGTGACCATGTGTAATGTTCCAACAATAATACACACTAGAAGTATTATAATAATTTTCAATGATATTGAATTACTCATAACACCGCCAAACAGTCTTATGTATCTTATCTTGCATATTCAGACAATACTGCAATATAATAATCTATTTTAAAATGTTAGTGTACTTCTAAATGATTAGCAACTTTAAAAATGATTTCATAAGTAGCAAAGATATCGTTGATTCAAAGGAATATCTCCTTTCTGGGATTGGCGGTAACTAAAGCTTCAAATAACACTTCTGTTATAGCCTAAGTTATAATGGACTTGTTTGTTACTGATAAACAATATGGACATAACTGTGTGATGATTAAATCAGAAACTTTATAGGTCTATCTACCTAAAAAAAAAGTCTATACGGTTAAAGTTAGTGAACTTGAAGGACCTGTGTCCATAATATTCAAACGCTATTCAGCGAACTCACCTTCGACTGGGTCCAACTTCCGATAAACAGTAATTATGACAATTATACACCATTTCTTCCATTGAAAATTGTCCATAATTACATTCTTAGATCGCAACATATCAATTTATTCCTCCGATATAGGCAAACACTTCCTATTAACACTAAAGCGACACGGCCATTGAGGTTTCCTGAACGGATCATGGGGCATTTTCTCAATATTCATAAATATTCAATGAGCTGTACTCAACTTTTAGATGAACCTGGTGATGAACTTACACTGACTATCAGTTAAACACAAATGAAAAACGACGTATTATTGTAAATGTACCTCTCCAGTTGATAAACTTTGTAACTTCTCGTGACAGAAATTCGTGATTTGTCACAGATGATACAAGGCGCTGTCAAATTTCTAATGTCATAATATGTCAACAAAGGCCTCAGATAAATTATAAAACAACAGTAGACGATTAAGAAGATTAAACAACAAAAGCCTAATTCATTCTTTCATTTGTAATGTACGTAACCCACATTTTATTAAAGCTAAGTAAATATTAATTATCTAATCACGTTTAGTGACAATACACAGAAACGATAAATACATTGCAAGAGGCCATAACATAAAATATAAACATTTCATTAACTTCGGCCGTCCGTTTTATATTTTTAAGGATCATAATGTTAATCTCTAAATCACTATTTTTGTCAAGGTTTGAGAGTTTCAGAGTTGACGACCTCATTGGTTGTGTTGGTTGCAAGCACGACTGCCGATTGGAAGGTCCTGGGTTCAAATCCTGAGTTAGGCATTATTATTTTTTCTGATTTAGGTTTCCAAGTAGTGGCTCGGAATCTGGATATATGCTCGGTGTATGGCAATAGGTAAGGTGGAATTGTTCACAAGCGTATTGGAGGACATGTTTAAGAGGCTGGACTAGAAAGTTATGGGCATAAATATAAATGGCGACTACATCTCACACTTGCGATTCGCAGACGACATAGTCCTGCTGGCGAAGTCGCTGGATGAGCTGCAACAATTGCTGGATAGCCTAGCATTAGTCTCGCGACAAATAGGTCTAGGCATGAAATTGGAGAAAAACAAACTCATGGTAAACACCAAGACCAAGGTGTAAATGGCCATTTTCTCGAAATTGTTTAGGAGTAGATACACATACCTCGGGTAGACCTTGCAGTTAGATAGAAACAAATTTGAGAGGGAGGTTAAGAGGAGAAATTAGTTGAGCTAAACAGCATTTGGTAAACTATGTCCGGTCTTCTCATCATCCATCCCATTATATGTGAAAACTAAAGTTTTCAATCAGTACTTCCTACCCGTGATGACATACGGAGCTGAGACGTGGACACTCACAGTGCGGCTAGTCCACCAGCTCAAAGTCGCTCTACAAGCTATGGAGCGAGCTATGCTACGAGTTTTTCTCAAGGATAGAATCAGAAATGAAACTATCCGACAGAGAAATAAGGTCACCGATATAGCTCAAAGGATTAGCACGCCGAAGTGGCAATGGGCTGGTCATGTCTGCCGACGAACGGACGATCGGTTGAGTAAGTGAGTTCTGGAGTGGAGTCCGCAGCTCGGCAAACGTAGTGTAGGACGCCCTCAGGTCAAATGGGATGACGATCTGCGAAAGGCTGCAGGCAGAAGCTGGATGCGGCAAGCCAAGAACAGTGCGCGATAGCGTTTTTTTGGAAAGGCCTAGGCGCGTTGAGCGCTTTTTAAGTAAACAAAACCATGGAATTCCCCTCGTCATCATAGAACGCTTTCCGCTTGGCTGGCGTGCGTGTGCCTGCGGGGCAATGTATGCGATGGGGGACGATACGGTCTCGGAATGATCAAAAACTTTGTCGTGGATGAGGTATTTATTACAATGTTAGGCACATTTGATGCGAATATAATACTTTATATAAATATGCTCTGTAAAGGGACTATTTTTCAATCTACTGCAAAGCTTCTTTCAAATCTACTTTGGGGTTGATTTTCAGTCTCACCAGGAATAACATCAGTGGAGCGACTGCCATCTAACTTTCACAATCTAGCAATGTCTAATCTAATGTCGGGAAGTCCTCATGACTGCCTCCGATTTTTTGTGCATATGGATCTAACTCCGCTCAGTAATCTTACACTAGAGCTGTTCTGGGTGTCACTAAAAACCGAAAGTAATTCTGTCGATGGAATAGCTCCGCGCACCGTTTAACTACCTAGCACAGTATATTACATTACCTTTAACGTAAGGAATATGAATAAATCGATATTCGTTATCGCTTTGAATGAGTGTGGACGAGGCGCGGCAGGTCTGCAAGGGTAGAGATATTTGGCACTCGATGATCTCTGCCTACCCCGTAAGGGACCTGGCGTGAACATATGTATATAATGCTTTGAATATATATTTTCATTTTAACGCAATAAATAAGTATCTACTTGAACTGTACTTTTTCAGGCATTATCATATCTGTTTAAAAATCAAATATTCGAAATATTGACAGATATCGAAAAAAGAACTTCGGGAGCAAGAACAAGGCCAGTGCTTAATGGGGAATATTTGTGGCTGAACACCAAAGATATGAAAGCTTCATAAATATGGAGCTGTGCAAATTCATTTTACGTACGTAACGTAACGTAAAAACGTAAGGTAACATCACACCTGTAATCCCCGAAGAGGTAGGCAGAGGAGTGTAGAACACTCCTCTGCCTACCTCTCACCGATTACGTTTACATCTCGCTATGGAATAAGTGGCGAGCCTATTGCCATTCACCGGGTATATTCAGACTCAGAGCTACAACAAAAAAATCTAAATTAGAAAAATCCAATAGTACCCGATCCAGGATTTGAACCCAGGACTTTCCGGTCGCGCTTGTAACCAATACGACCAACGAGGCTACCGATAAGATACCGATAAGACTTATATTACAGGCAAGTAGGTGAAGAACGAGGCAACAAAGCTCGGCATATCTTCGCCTACATGGTTTTCAAAGCTATCTAAAGCTTATCTATTTTCATAGTTACAATTTTTTTCAGTTCTAAAATTTAAACTATAATTATATTTTTTTATATATTGTGTTAATAAAAAATCTTGTGTTTCAACAATCTATTTTCTAATGGTCTATAGCAATGTTTGCCAACCTGCGGCTCTTAGGATTATTTGTGGCCTTCGATAAATGTACCCGCGTTCCCTTCTCATTTTTGTGCTATTATGTTTTATCGTTGCTAATGTGTTTCAAAATATCTTTCAAATTACTGACAACAAATATGAAGGACTACCACCACTGCTAAATAGTAAGTACTTACTAAGTGCAAAGTTAAGAATGATATGATTTGTACCAAATTTGGGCCAGAATCGGAGTATCCTGAATTAAAAGAGGCAGCTTGTCGAATTATTTCAATATTCGAGACAACGTATTATGTAACTCATTTTATTGCACTTTAAAATTCGTAAAATCCGAACACCCATCACTATTAACTAACCAGCATCTCAAAGAATTACTGAGTAGTGCTGTTACCAATTAATTCACCAAATTTAAAAAAATTACCAAGATAAGTAAAATAAATGTTTTAAATTTTTTACGTTTAAATTCAATACACTTATTTTCTAATTTTAATCATATTATATGTTTTCAATAAATATAATTTCTGTTTATTTATATGTTTTCAATAAATATAAAATCTTTTAAAACGTAATTATGAAATTGAGGCTCGAAAAAATTTCAAATTTTGATAAATGGCTCGGCCTATTAACGAATTTGGCAACCCCTGGTCTATATTATAATTATTTTTATTCGTTAATTTTATATTACGATGGTCACGGCGTCAAGTTCATATTTGGAGAATGAAAAAAATATCAAATATATTTATTTATTATTTTAACATTTAGTTTAATTACATAATGTGGTATAAGTAGTCCATAACATTTAAGAAAGACAAAATTTTTGGAGATAATTGGCTAACACGGAACTATTCGCGTAACATTTCATGCATATTATTTTTACTTAAAATTAAACACTTTTATAACTTCACAGGCGAATTACCTTTGTTAAAGAACTATGTTATAATTTTATTTGGAGATATACATACACTACTGAATTTTTTTGAATAAAGTCTATATATAATCCGTATGTATTTTAACAATATTTTCAACGTGAAAAACTTCTGATAAATAGTATTATAACAGATAAAAAGTCCTTAACACTAAAATAATTTATACATTTGTTGATTTAAAAATCCGTTTACCGGATGAAAATATTGCTGAAACTTTAATAAATGCATAAATCGTTCACCTAAACTAGATACATACAAAAAATACGAGCTGCACATTACTGTTGTACACTGTACAGCTGAACATAGGGCAATTTTTGTAACACGATTTATAGATAGAAGAAAATTATGGATTAATTGTAATAATTCCATCTCTGGTCTGGCAAGGGTTACATGGTCAGTAAATGTAACGATACAATATAGAAATACCGATCATGGTTTAAACCTAGTATTACATTATCAACAAATATTGACTTCAATATTCTCAATACTAGACAGCTCATCGTTCGGAACAGACGAGTGAGTTTGTATAAAATACAGAAAACAAGAAAAATTGTAAGGAGTTTACTTTTATATGGTATAAAAAGAAGACTGGTGAATTGTCACGCACTGTGTGATAAATATATACATTTAAATCTACAATAAATTATAAAACTTCTGTATAAGTAGTAACATCCCATAAGGAAATCGTTCAGTAATCGTTTTCAACACAATGTTGTGCACACTATCCCTTTTACGTCGGAAATAGAAAAAGCTGCTTAGACGTTGCCACGTGACACATTATGACACAAAAATCTATATACAACATCTCTAATACAAATAACCCACACTTTCTATTAATAAAGTTGCTGAGACAAATGAATATTGATGGGTTCAGGTGCATGGCAATATGCATTGAATGTATAATAACCCTTGCCAATATCATCATATTTGTCAAAAAACTTTACGTGACATGCTTAATATTATGTGATATAATAATTAAAAACAAAAGCTATCTTTAATATAAACCGGTTCTAATACGTTACTCATAAAAGCACCTAATTTATTTATTCAACACATAATATGCTTTCAAATTATACAACCAGCTTCATATAACAATATACAACATTATTTAAAACCAATAATTTGTGATTTCGATAAATCAATCATAAATGAGCCATTAATAGTATTTCGTATATGTATAGATAGCGTATACGGATACATTAATGATAAATAAATAAGGAATTAAGTGATAATACCTGCAGCTTGGGATGATGTGACGAATCTGTAATAACTGAATCAAACTTACGCTGTAGTAAGTATCAACTTACAGTTTGTAACAAAAAAATTATAATTTCGAAAAAGATACTCTCAATTCGATCTTAGAGCGGAGGCCGTCAGGCGCCGGGGACGTAATAGACACGTGTACAGCACACTGGCGCCGTCGTTTATGTAGCCGAAGGGAGTATCAAAACAAAATTACCTTCATAATTATGTATCTACGACGCAAAATTAAAGATGAAAGGATAAATATTACCCCTTCGACAATAGGGGAGGCGCTCTATATCCACGCGCTTCTCTTAACATTTTATTTCTGCTATACGTGTGGTACTATCGATACGAACAGTGTTTATGAATATTCTACTGTGACAATTATTTACAATGTGATTAGACATTATTTTTATTGGAGATGTATCGGAATATACAATTGAATGTTAAAATAGTAAAATTACATTGTTTCGAATAACATCTATATACATTCAGTATGTTATTTTGATAATAATAAGAGTCACGGTAAATCGGTAGAACACTGAGCACATCTACAGTCGAGACAGCGGGTATCATACACAGGTGAAGTCAATAACTCCCTTGAGCGTACCTAACTACTTCTGACGGTCATTGTACCTGTAACATGAGCGAAATGAACGAGATGAGCTTATTCACCGATACCCCGCTGTGACATCCTTTGACGTGAATAGAAATCAACGTCCCGCTCCCGTTGCCGGTGAGGTCATTGGATTTCAGAGAAATAGATTTGTTTTGCTCGACATGAAAAACAGTTACGTGATACGAGATTTTCTTAAGAACCCGTCAACTACAGAGAAAAAAATTATGTTACCCACTTAGATACAAATCGCTCAGTCGAATATTAGATACAGTCACATTAACACTAACATAAATTATAAATGCAAATAGAAGCCCTAATACTCTAAAACTAAAACGGATGACATCGGGAATTTTGTCAGATATAACATTTACTACACCAATATTTCAAACATACAATTAACATTTAATAGAACTCTCACTAGTTTTATTGCTATGAATTATATGATTTACTAGTATAACACTTACAATATATTCGAGTTCCAATAATATGACGTTAAATTGAAATATTTATTAATTATTACAACGACGAGTAAAACGTGAGTACCTATTAGGCAATTGAATACATATATGATTTTAAAAATACATTAGAATCCATGTATGTACGTATGTATGTACGCAATAACTATTCGATGACTAATCGTGTGCTAACATTGAAGATTGATATTCGTTTGGGAAATATTAAGTTAAAAATATTTCAAACATTCTTATTTTATATATTGGTAATAAATGATCGGGTAATAAATACGTGATCGGGTAAGTTTCCAACTTTATTGCCTTAAATTTCACATTATAGATCCTAAAATTCATTGTGATAACAGGGCTATAGGAACAATTACTATGGGAAACCAAATTATTATCATTTCTCTCCAACAGTATTATTTCTCGTTAACAGTAATATTTCGCAACAGTGGCACTAAGTTTTTTTTTGTATAAAAAACATAAGAAATGCTTTAGATTTTATTACAAGAATTTGGACAAAACGATTTTGATTTTATTAACTTTTTTCTGATATTCATATTCACTAAACATTCGCAGAAATTTTGCGAAAATTCGTTACATCGCTAATATGTGTATATATGTTACTCGTTTGCGTACGTACGTACAATCCCATGGAGAATATTAATTTCATTATATACGGTATTTAACTTATAACTCAACTGAAACTTACAGGAAAGACTGTGAGCAAATAAAATACAATTTTCCAGAAACGAAACACGTAAATTATAGCAATTATTGACTGCACAGTTGAATAAATATTATTGCCAGTTTTATCGTCACAACAAAATTTTTGGGGAAGAAAAATATCTAAATAAAAAAATTCAAATAAAACTCGCATGCGTATGTAATTCGCAGCGCTCACCTCTCTCTCACTACAACAATTTACAAATATTGCTTACTTTTTTAAATTACAAGACATACATCAACTAAATCAAATTATATTTTGTATTACTATGAGCGCATTCGTATTGTAAATTCATATAATGTAATATCTCGAATAAAATTATTTCACTACATTGTGATGTTCATATTATGCATTGAGTGATTTCAATATCAATTAAGTAATACGATAAAACCTATCATTCTACAATGTATAATGAGAAGTACGACGTTCAATAGTTTATTGAACTATTACTAAAAGTCCCTAACAATGTATTATCACGAAGGGACATAGATAAAATTGAAAATTCGTGAAGAATAACACAGGCGGTGATAATTACATAGTTATAAAATAAATATATCTCTACAATGTTACTATGCGCCATATATATGCTCTTATGTAAAGATCTCGTATAGCAGCTTTCTATAGAATGAGTTAGAAGACAGTAGATAATATGCTTAGCAGTAAAACGGCAAGCAAAACTATGATAACGATGACGATGATGATGATGAAACATGAGCCGCCAACATATCCCACAATACACGTTTAGGAACTTAGGTCGCAATAACTGTTGAGCCATAAAACATACACCAATACATTTGTATTTAGACATCGATACTCCATAATAATTGTTGTGATGACCAAAGAGCGAGCACCAAATTAACTTTAGTAAAAATAGGTCAAAAACAATTACTTAAAAACAAAAGTAACATAAAAATGTACTTATATAGTACTTAATAAAAAAAAGAAAGTAAAAAAAACTTATCAGATATAGGATTACAAGTTGCCGACATAGTGTCTATTCGAAATAGATCACTTTACAATCTTTATCAATATTAACTTTAGTTTTGTATGACCGACAAATGAACGAGCAGCGAAGACAGCTCCAATTCCTCGGAGAAGCTGTTGGTTAAGATCACGCTGCGGTATCCTGTACGGAGACACTTCAATGGGTAAGTAGCCTGCCCGATGAAGTTGGGGTCTCCGAACATATCCTCGTCCTGCACCAAGAATCTGATGAGCGCCAGATCCAGATTCGCCACCTCAAACTCGCAAATGTCGTTCCATATCGGGTTAATGCCGTTGTCAACTGAAAATAAACAAAATAAGTACATTTAAAACATTTCTTCCACAATCATTTAGTAGATTTAAATTTCTTTATATGCCTGTCACATTGGTGGAGCGGTTTGATGCGCGGCTGCTGATCGAAAGGTCTTGGGTTTAATACTATTAGATTTTGTAACTTACATTTTCTAGTAGAAATTTCTAGTAGACTAAATTTCTACTGTACTCCGAGCCTACAGTCCGCATTTGCGCCCGATGTATGGCAACCGCCCCACCCTTTATTCCATAGTGTGACATAAATTACAGACATTACAGGAGTGATTTTACTTTTGTGTTTGAATATCCGTAAACAGCACCTACCACTATACCATAAAAAACGATACATACAAGGTGGTCAATTATAAATAAGTCATTGATTCGAAAAAGTCCAACTCACCAACAGTCTTGGTGACTAATTTGACGCCGCTGTCATACTCGGCGCCAATGATCTCCACTTCGACGAAGGGGCTGGCGGTGCCGCGACCCGACTTGCACAGGTGTCTCGCGCCGATCACACGCAGCATCACGGTCACGGACCGCACCTTGTTCTCCACGGTGCGTCTCTCATACGGATTGTATCCATCGTCAAACATAAATTCCGGTTTCAAAATAAAACCACAACCCCCGTTCTGCTTAAACTTGCCCATGTTGATTTGCATCGGTTTATCAGGCGTCTGATAATTCAGGGCGACCATTTGCGAGCCAGCGTTCCAGAATGGCACAGGATTGTAATTGGAAGAGTCGATCCTTTGTCCTTTTGGATAAATGCGACTGAGCTGAACGGTATGATACTTCATGAAGAACGCGGTCTCCTGCTGGCACATGAGTCGTTCAGCTTTATTTTCGGGGAACGATGACATTTCGTTGAATATTAATCCCTTGTTACGCAAACGCTCCTGATTGAAGGCAACTGAACGACAGTAAACAATGAGATCGGACATTTCTTTGGCGATGCGCCAGGTTCGCTCCATTTTTCTGTGCTGAAGGGATCTAGCACTGGCGCTGTGGGCAGCCTCCTTAATCGCTGACAGCCACTCCAGTGCGTCTTCGCGTGTCGGAGCTGCCATGTCGAAAGCCGCGCACATAGACGGACTCTGGATGCGTACGAGCCACCGAGGTGAGCCGCTTTCTTCTCCAACCACCAGTTCAACGACTGCTCCCAAAACGTCTACCACTCCCTTTTGCAAGGAGCCCAAAGCGGCAGTTTCGCTTTCCAAAGAGCCCTGCAAAAAATAAATAGGACTACGTGAAACAAACAGAAGAAATCAAATAACTTGTTATATTACTATTTTCTATCTTAAATCCCTTTTAGGGGGAAGAAAGAATACATCGCACGAGCCCGAGCATCGGAGCGGCTGTTTTAACATATCACACACACATGTCTTTTAACTTTTTCATTTTCGATCTATTAAAGTTCCATCTAATGTAATACATAACATAACACCACACCTACATATACCCGAAGGAGTGGTGGACTACCTAGTGGTGTAGTGAACTTCCACCATGCGCCTTTTATGTGTTACACGTCCTGCCACTGACAGCTGACGAGAAGTAATAACGTTACGACTGTAGGATACACACAGCGATGCCGGGCAGGTGCGGCACTTCGATCTCCTGCACGTAGTTGGCGGGGAACCAGTGGTGGCGCTTGCCGCCGTAGTCGCCGCGCCACCAGCCCTCGTCCGGCTTGTCGACGTTGGTGATGATCGCGTGCTTGCAGAACGACAGCTCGTCCTCCTGCCGGGCGCGGTAGTCGTACAGCGCTTTTACTGTCACCTGTGAACAACGTATTACGTGAATCAAATAAAACTGCCTATGACTAGTATGAGGCGAATAAAATACATAGAAGTGTATGTAAAAAATGTGCTCCGCTTAATTTAACAATTGTTATATTATTATCAAACATAATATATTATATACCCGGTATTTCATATTAATGATCATGATCTTTACCGTTTCGTGGATGCATACAGTCAGCTTAATATGGCTTAAGGTCATAATTGATCACACCGCCTATATGCGAATCGATTTCGCGCTCCTTAAAAAAATATTTTGGAGAACACTAAGTTTCCTTACTTTAATTTTCCACTATCATTATAGCTAAAAAAATATTATTTAAAACACTTGAAGAGACACATAATACGCTGTTTATTTTAACGTATGTAGGTAGGCGAAGATAAATATGTAGAAAGTGGGTAGGTTTCCTCAGAACCTTTTCCTGGGTCGTTACAAGTCTCCCCTAATAAAGGGGTTTTTGGTCATAATTCCCGCACTGTGCATGTGACCTGCAGATTGTAGATCAAAGCTCCTCGCGCCAGACAGTTCCTTGCTAGGCTGTTTTATACCTTGTCAACCGGTCCCCCAAGCCAAGTCTGTTGTATGTCATGTACGCAATGAGCAGTGGAGGTAGGCTTCAGGTCTGAACATGACGCTAAAACCCTTCGGACCCTTGACTGTTATAGCAAGCGTTATTTAGCCGAAGACCGAAGCCGAGCTTTTCGGAAAGCCGAACTCTCAAACACTGGGCAATCTTGTAATTTTATCATCATTAAGAATTTATTTCCTATCAGAATGTTACAAAAACGTGATAATATTTAATTAAAATTAAATTTGTATAAACTTAAAAAAAAGGTTTTTCATAACATGAGACGGTTCAAAAGGGGAAGGGTATTGGTTTAAAATCCAAATAATAACCAAGCGAAATGTTTATGTGTTCAGTTGTGAACAACGCTCTCACACACACAGAAGGATACGCAAACGCACACATTATTATTAATTAAAAAATATTAGAAATAACAAGCAATATCACTATTAGTGTAATCCATTTTGGCCTTATTTTTATAATTAAATGTTAAACTACTATTTTGTTACAATTTAGGTTGTTGGATTACTGAATAAATAAAGTCAAAATAGGTGGAACGCGCAAGTTCACATACATACTTGTTACATAAGAAAATATATTTTATGCCAAGAGGGTGCAGCCAGACGACGAAGTCAAATAACAAGTATTAAATCATGTTTAAAACAACAGTTTTCTGGAGCTTAGTTTTCGTATCAAATATATTACAGAACTTTTTGTAAAAACGTTACAGACGATTTTCGAATAACACTGGTATAATGATGTCAGTTTTGAAAACAGTTTCCAATGCATCGATTCGTGAATGTGTTCAAAGATATAGACAATATTATAAATCGTGTATAATCGGCAGTGTCCTGTATAATGAGCGCACCCTAGTCGGCGTGACCGCTGCAATTTTATTAGCATTATCAAATTTGCATTCCGAATAATTTGTTGCTATGAGTAGCTCAAATGTTGCGTTACGTAAACAGGTCTTGAAAACTAAAACATAATAGACTTGAACGCAAAATGAAATTAGATACTACAACAATAATCGTAATTGGCAAACTTTACGTTACTAATAATTTCATTACATTTGACTAAGGATATTAATGAACCACAAATAATTGGCGCAATAATAATTATATTCGACAAATGTTACTTAAATTTTTCATGTGTCAAATGTTACTTAAACGTTAGTAGATCGCGGTGTGGCGCGGTATGTCTAGGCACAGGTAATGTCCTGACCGCCTATGGGCAACAGCGTAGGCCGTGCGTGGGGATTATAGGAATAACCCCTCCGGGAGGCCTATGTCCAGCAGTGAATTGTAATAGGCTGATTATAATGATGACGAACGTTACTGATGAATAAGAGCCAACTGTGGGTATAATATTCATGAAAAATTCAATATTAATGAAAAACATTTTATTCAGTAGAGGGCTTTTCAATAATTATGTACGTAAGGATGATTGTGGCAATTTTTGACCCCTACACCCACATAAGGATACGTAAGATTAGTAGTGGGAGTAGGAACTTTTTTGTTGGAAATTTCCTCCTCTGCAGGATCTCTTTTCAAAATTTATTAAGTAGTATTACTTTTTGAGTTATTATCGAAAAACTAAATACGCCTTCTTTTAAATCTTATTTTGTTAATAACGATTGCACTTGTTTATGTGCTAATTAATCCTTGAAAAACATTTTTCTAGACGTCATTCCGAATCGTACATATATTTAAGAGCTTTATGTCTATTTAACACGTTTTTGAACTAGAACTATAATTCGTTTTTTACTAGACATGTGTAAGAAATGCGAGTAATGCATTACGCGTAATATCATCCGACCGCGTAATTGAACATTACATATTACTAGACCGAGTAAACCATCCCTTATTACTTTTAATATCATGCAGGGCGGCAGCGCGCCGAACGCACTGTTCGGTTTAGACACGTGTAAGTAATGCGAGTAATGCATTACGCGTGATATCAACCGACCGCGTAATTGAAAATTACGTATTAACCGACCGAGATTAATATCACTTATTACTTTTAATATCACGCAGAGCGGCAACGCCCTGATATGCACTGTTTGGTGGTTAATTTCGGGGCGAGTGAGACGTACGGTGCACCGGTGTTAAATGTGATATGTAATAATACTAAGGGGAAAGAGCGAGGTTTGTCTTGCCGAACTAACTACTCGTAGCTATTCTGCACAGCTCGCAATTGCACTGCTCGTGTTTTCTTGCGATTCGGCGATTCAAATAAAAGTGGATCTTATTACTTGTAAGCTTAGATGTAGAATATAATGAACTAAAGTTTCAGTTATGTACAAAACCGAAAACGCTGATCATTTTAAACCATATTAGAGTATTCTTTTATTTACGGTCTTCGTAGTTGTTTGGTTTGCGGGTTAATTGAGGGATTGTACGGCTGTTTTCCTTATAAAATTATTATTATTATATGAATTATTATTAAAATTATTCCTAATGAAATAGTGTTTATTTAAGTAGTAGTAAGTAGTTTTAAGTAGTATATTAAGTGAACACTTTATTACAATATCATAAAGTAATGGCTCCTTCCGGCTTACTGGAGAACCAAAATTTTCAAGTGATGTTTGAAGTGATGTGTGATGTTGTAATATAATATCACTTGAACCAAAATGTGATGTAATATTACATTACATTTTGATGTAATGTTTTGCGTCATGTCTATTTTTTACCTTCCAGGCGCAAATGGATTATGATCCGTGCCAGACCAATCGACTGCGCGATTTGTAATAATAAATTAGTGAATAGTCCCTAAACAGTAATTTATGAAAAATACAGGAAAGTATTGAACAATCCAAGCGGCATACAAAACGAAACGAAACCACAAATGTACCTACATCCACTCTAGAGGTACAAACTACAATCTTTATTTCCGAATAATTTGTCTGAAAAATTCAGTACATATTGATTTTCTATTATACAGTATTTCTAAAATTACAATCGCAGCAAGCCACTCGAACCTACGCACATTGTGTCATGAAAATTTTAGAGATTGGTCTGTTACATTATTTCTCCTATAGGCACTCCGCCTTTGCTTTGCGCTCATTCAGTACGCGATACGAGACCATATCCCAACTTTCGCATAATAATGATTGAGGATATTTCAATTCATTCGCTATTTGACACGCAGCATGTAACAGATTCCAAACATTTTATTCGCAAAGAAAAGTTTTGGAAGACGAATTGTGTAAAGCGTTCGCACAAAGCTGTCTTAATTAAGGATTAAAACAAGCATTTTGAACATCTCATACATTTGCAGACTTATGATGAACAAGAATATCTTAGAGCAAGCAATACCTTACAATCCCAATATCATAAAGCGACGAAATTAACAGGCTACTTATTGTTCAACCAAGTGGCCTATGCATATAAGCAGACGTGGGTGTGGGGCACAATTGAATTAAATTCTGCTGTTAATGTAATGTGAAGAAAATAATTGATCTTAATTTCTATATTTCACTGAGTATTTTTTTAAATAAATAAAGTTACAGTATGTAAAAAAGCTGTATATAAAATAAAACTTTATCTGCTGTGGACAAATTGAAACAGCGACGACGCACACCGCATAAATTTAGAGACAGCCGCTGCACACGTCGATGCAACGTGATGCAGTGCATCTAAAATTAAGTGTATGAATAAAAGGGTCATGCTGTCATTGATTGTTATTCATTTATGTGTCGCTTCGAAGAGCTGTGACAATGTAAGAAATTGTCAACTTCAGCATCGCATAACATCAATATGATAATTTGCCCTTGAGTGTTCTCCGATCCGCGAACTGTATATATTTTCATGATAAGAGATAACCTGAAGAAAACAGAAGGTCGTTTTTTTTATTATCTCGCATATTTACATTACGGCACTGAGGCGCGGACAATTGAAAAGTTGTTTTTATGTTAGCGAATCGTTCTACTTCATCCGAAATTAAGTAATACTTTTCAATACGCAAGCATCACACGAGACCTCTTACGGGATAAGCAGAGACCACCGAGTACCAGTTGATATTCTCAGCCAGTTCGCCCCCATCGCGATGGGCGCCGATTTTCACCTCTACCATTTTTAACATCAACGGGAAAGTTAATTATTCAATTTAAGAAATTTAATTATAGAATTTACGTAAAGTAAATCACACGTTAACTCACGTATGTGTCTATTCAAGGTATACATGGTCCGGTTTTATGCCGTCGAACCAACGTGGGATTTACGTAACTCTAGATTACCGTTTAACAAATCTGTTTAGTTTAACTTTAGATACTGATCATTATCATCATCGTCATCAATGCTAGATACAGGTCTTTGCTCATAATTAGAATGGTTTAAGGCCACAATGTTCGAGTATCGATTAAGAGACATCACCTACCCCGCAAGGGAGCTGGCGTTAAGATCTATATATAAATAAATAAAAAAATATATATATATTATTTAAATCCTAAAAGCGCTTTCCCTTTTAGTATGTGACCATTAATTTAATAACTTTTATAATTTTATTTGTTCAGAGATGCGTCTCAAGTTTCGAACTTCAAGCACCCGGAGTTAAGCTCAAACGTAAACCACAAGAGTACACTCGTATTTTCCACGCCAACAGAGGAAATTATCATACATAACGAAGTTATGACACTTTCTCTAAATGTAGTAATTATCAAAGACCTGCCATGAAGTACCTATTTATAACAATAACTAAATATGTAATAACGGTAATTTAAAGGGTCAACGCCATGTCTACATAAGCCACCACGCCGCCTATATACATAGGTTCAATAACGATAAAATTCTAATACTATAATAATCACACACAATATATGAATTTTGTTATTTGCCGCGTAAACAGAAATGGGATATAAAATTCTAAATCTTCCTTTTTCAAATATATAAATCCTACATCTTAAGTAATATATCTCCAAATAGTTTATTATTATAGACCGCAATAAATAAAATAAAATAAATAGATATCTCGGGACATCTCCACACATGGCCATCTGATCCTAAAGTAAGCGTCAAGAGAGCTTGTGGTATGGTAACTAGACGGCTGATAAACTACATATATACATATAAATATATATACTTAAATAGACATTTTTGTTTTTTTTGCACCCAGACACAGAACAAATACTTGTGCTCGTCACACAAATATTTATTCTGGGTGGGAATCGAACCCACGACCCCCGGCGCAACAGTCAGGTTCGCTAAC
>DWTO01000381.1:0-22041 GCA_018244755.1 Jemadia pseudognetus | reverse complement strand
TTTGATTATATAACACCAATTGTACATATAGCTACCAATCAGTGAGCTTTTTGTGAAACTTTATTGAGACATGTTTTTAGTTTATCTGCATGTTGTTGTTATGAAATGACTAAATTACCATCATCTTCTTCATCCTGTTTTCGTACCATTATTTGACCCGTTTTGTACCACAGGCCCCATATTAGAATGAGAAGAGTTCTACCCATAGTCTACCACACTGGCCACATTCGGGTAACCTACCAATAGACCGTCCTATAAACCATTACACAAAACTCATGTTGCTCTGGATAGTATTTGATACTACAAAAATATATATAACACATATGTATATAAGCATTGAACGATATTGCCGATAACAATTTTCCTCCCTATTGCAATAAACTACATTACACTGCCTTGTTTGTTGTGTTGGTAGCAAGTGCTACTACCGATCAGAGTTCCTGGGTTCAAATCCCGGATCGGGCACTAATTGATTTTTCTAGTTTAGATTTTCTAGTAGTAGCTCGGAGTCTGAATTTGTGCTTGGTATATGGCAATAGACTCACCAACTATTCCATAGTGGAACATAAACGTTACAGATGTAACGTGGGAGTGCACTACTGACTACACTCCTCTGTCTACCACTTTGGGGATTACAGACGTGATGTTTATGTATTTCGATTTTATGGTTTACGGTTTACACTTATGATTTCCACATTTAAACAACAAGAAAAAATATTTTTTTAAAAATAACACAATCAAAAGTTATTAAAAGTTTACCAAATCATACATTGCGTCCTGTTGCCATTATTTTTAAGCGTAAATATACATAATTCGCTGTAGCATTCAAGACAAACAGCTATCAGAAGGAAAACGTTAAAATTCATCTTAATGGTTTACATTGCATGCTAAGTCTGCCAGCTTACACTGGGCCAGCCTAGTTGATTAGATCCTTAGTTTAGTCTGGTAATGGAGCTATAATTAACAGCATAACGGTAAAGGATTAAGAATGATAATGCTCCTTGCATATTTTGAGCTTCGTTTCATAGAAGTTAATTAAAATTTTGGTCAGATAATTTTTTACAATAAATTACAATATCATCTTTATGCGGTTTTGTTATTCCTTTGATGAAATTCGCGTGGCAAGGAACATCCATAATTAATGTGTACAATGTTAAAATAAGACGAAAATATGACTATCTGTGTACACAATTAGTGGAGTCGGTTAATTATCAGAGCTAGAACTGTTCGCGACACTGCCACTTATGTATGCGCCGGATTCTTGACTTGTTCCTAGCAACTAAGGCTGAGTACATAAAGTGCACTTTTTCTTACTTTATATTATTATTTCTTACTGTATTAATGATGTATACTATTTTAATTGCATCTAATTGTTACAGATTCTTATTCAGATATTTTGAATTATGATTCAGATACTTTGGAAACAAAAACGAACAGGCAAATTCATCTTGTACAATGAGAGCAACTCATATGCGGTTCCGGTTTTGGATGAAATGTATACTATCCTAGGCTGATCTCATGGTCCTGGTCCTGTGGTCCTGGTCCTGTGGTCGTGGTCCTGTAATTGGTGACTGACGGCTGAGCCGGGTATTACGTGTTCAATTCCAACCTGAGACGTACATTTATTTATGTAATGAGCTCTGGGTTTTCTCTAGGTTTTATGAAACTAATTATCCATAAATGTATGTATTGTAAGTATTTAGAGATCTTTATGTAATTAACAAGTACATCATCTACACAATATAGGCTCTATCCGGATAGCCAAATTTACTATTATTATTCACCAACATCATTACCATAATTACCCCGCGCATATAAAATGTGGAACTTCACTTCGGAAGTTATCCCGAAACACTAGAACATCAAGCACTTCATAAAATACGCAAAGATAGCTGCCCTTCAAAGCTGGCGCTGACCATCTATTGAGTATTGCAATATTATAATATCCGGTGGTCCGTATGCCTGTATTCCAGGCTTTATATTAAAAAAAGATCTATAAAAGAATAAAAACTAAAAGTAGTAAACTGAAGATAATAATAATTTATTAAGTCTTGGTGTTCGCAGTGTGTCCAAGGCGTCGGTGCAGCAACATGTCAGGGGCAGTGAGCGTATCACAATGCGGGTTTAATTATTGTGAATCAAAAGCACTCCAGAAACAATTCGTTGGAGGTACGGAGTCCGTCTTGACGGGGACGGGGAACTGGGGCACGTCTTGAAAATTTATAGCTGATAATATTATGTTCTTTATATGACATATCGTCGATAGATCGAGATTAAATTTTTATAGAGAAAGCTATATACGTACTTCTAGACTTTAAATCAACGTTGAGGCGATCTCAAGTCTATCAATAGACGATGCATTCTATCATTATGATGTAAGCCCAAGTTTCTTCAATTATGCAGAGACAATCATAACGGTAGTGAGAAATAATAGTACCGTTTGTGGTAATATTATAATTTACCTCACAATATTTCAGAAATTTTAATTTATGTTCAGTAATCTTCGCCTAAAGTCAACAATTTGAAATTTCAACATTGCTTTCACTCAAATATTCATACGTATTATACGTGTATACATATATGTGTTGGTTATTCAGATGCAAACATGCTATAAAATATTAAAATCGAGAATAACTCCGGCCAATTATACTCCAGTTTCCATTAAGCTTTCAACACCTAAAACCCCTATATATTTCGAAATCCGTCAAATTGAAATGTTTTCTAGTAAACAGGACACTGTTAACCCTTTAATGCGGGTAGGCCGTTTCTATTACGTTCCATCCCTGGGGTCTTTGCGGCCAACCACTATTTTTGCCAAGCAGACTTTATTAGAACCCTCCTAATAAAGAGAATTTATATTCTCGCCTTAATATAGACCTATTTCGGTCTCGCCGGACCGTTGATTCGGTTTTGTACACATTTAACGGGTTATGGACTTTGTGTGGTGATTTTGTGTCTTTCAATAGCATTAGCACTAATGAAATGTAAGCAAAAATATTTTTTTTCGATCTGCGGAACACTAGCGGCAGAAGCGGAATACGGCAAGCCGTAAACTACGGAGTGGTGCTGCTTGGGGGAGGCCAGCATTGGACTTAAATAGGCTGATAATGATGATTATGATGATGATAGAAAGAAAAATCAAGTTATATTATCACGTAATATTCAATATATTATTATATTAAAAGATATATCAAGAGTAGAACAAGCCAATACAGTAAGGACACCAAAAAAACGTTTACCGGTTCTAACATTACTCTTTGTATTTACTCAATTTGTACAGATGAGTTGTATCCGGCGACGATCGAAAAATATATTTTGTTTCTGTGTTCCTGTAAGTATTATGCGTGCAATAATATTAAATGTTAATAAAAACACGTTATTGTCATCAAAGTACTTTGAAAGTCAACGGTGCTTCCATGTAGGCAATAGTTTCGCCAACTGGGCGTTTGTGCAGCCATGTGTTGTGTAAAAATATCCTGCCACTACCCACATTAAAGGCGCTCAAGTAGGTATGCTTTTGCATAACATTACGCAGGGATTTATTCACATCCTCATTTTCGTACAATTAACACTATTATATTTTGTACAGACATAAATCAAGCCCTAAGTTTGTCCATTGTTACAATAATTGTAAAAGAGTCACAATAAAAAGGTAAGAAAATAAAATAACCATATATCTTTTGATAGAACCGCAGCTAAAGTTATATTAATATCGCTGCGTTCTTAGGGGATTGTTTTCTTGTGATAATTATCATTTTTCACTCGTTCCTTATCGCCGAACGCTTGTCGTAGTTATCATTGACATCGTCGACCGGACTTTCGTTTTTGTTCGTTCTATGTTCGATCTTCTATCTTTCAATAGACTAAATTAGTTCTTTCGATAGACTAAATTCGTCCTGTCAATAGACAAAATTAGGCTTTTTATTTAGTCGTTTCTTTTCCTTCGTTCAGCGTTCAAAACAGTATTTTTAAGTGTACAGTTTGTAAGAGCCGCTCCGCTCAGAAGTTACTAAAGCTCTCATGAAACATCGCACATTTTATACAGCTATGAATAAAGATGAGAATGAATTATAATTTCATTTTTGTATCCCTGGAAGGGTGAAAATGGCGTTCAAGACTTTATAACAATCAAGCAGTTATTAAAAGATTAATCGTGTATTGTTGGATAATCCTATCATTATGTTGTCTCGCTATAGTCCTTAGAAGTAGAGCAGGGAACACCGAACTCCAAATATCTCAACCTTGAAAGTTCTGGCACGCTTCTTCTACAACTCCTACTTCCACTTCATCACTCTCTTCATACACGTTTCGGAGACTTTTGAATGTTAAATAAATTAAATACAAATTGAATTCGGAAAACTCGGCTCTTAAGCCTTTTCGAACTGCCTATTTTGCGTAATGGTGTATTTAAGTCATATTTTATTCAGAGAACGTTTGGGAGTTATAAATGTATCCAACTCCAAGGATACACAACTATCACGATATATGAAAGTGATACATGGCATTTATACGTTCACTGCTTCATATAGACGTGCCTATATCAGCGCTATTCCGCCCAGTAGTGGGCTTTCTGAATCCAGATGTAGAAGATATGTACAGTGAATAAAGACATGAAACTCGGTGCCCACAGTTGATCGACACAATCCATACAGACGTTTCAATTTCACAAACGACGCGCCAAGCGGCCCCGGCGCGCTCGTTTCGCAAAACAATACACATTTTATATTTTCAGCTTATAATATTTTTAGTTGACATGGAAAAAAACTTAACCAATTTCATTCCAAATCACCATTTGTACTGAAAAGCTTGATGGAGTGAAGATATACGTAAAGTAGCTGGTGGGGATTGGATACGAAGAACTGATGATCGAGCTGAGTGTCGTGCAATTGGAGAAGCATATCTCCAGGATGGGACGGCAGGAACCGATGGTGAAGATTATGATCTGAATTTAATGTTAGACAGCACTACCTAGATACTGATCTAAGTTAAATACTACTCGTATATGTACTGACTGTAGATCGGAGTTAAATACTATATGTACTGACATATAGTATTTATATCGCATACAAATATTATTGGGACGTAATTAATAACACTAAATACATTGAAACTGGCGCCTAAATAGTCCGCATAGTACATGCTAACGCTACTGCGTTAATAATGCTAGGTACTCTAGCATTACAACGGTAGCCTAAAATATTATTATTACAGGACTGTCCATTCGTGTCGTACAGTAATTTACATGTTATAACATTTTGAAATCTAAAATAATTATTTACATATTAAAATTACATGTTATAACATTTTGAAATCTAAAATATTATATGTTGAAAATATTTGTGTTAAAATTTCTTGTAGTGGCTGAAAGTCTGCATCTGTGTCCAGACTCACCCCTATTTCATGGTGGGGCGTAAAGTTAACTGGTGAAGCGTGGGAGCGAAACATACTCTTCTACCTACCTCTTCGTTGATTACAGGCGTGATGTTACGATTAGAACAGTTCAAGTCATAGTCTATCATATCGCCCAAGACGCAAAGAGTATTATAAAATGCACGCGGGCATGCGAGTGATCTCATCATGACTTTATTTATCTCCATACGAGAGCTACTTAACCTTACAACGCAAATAATTTCGCAAACTCAGGTAGGTTAGGGATTTGTAGCTTACGAGAAATCTAAATAAGTAATCCCTAATGGGTCTGTGTAAATTAAATACCAATTACCTGACGGTATCTGACGGTGCCTGATTTAGACGACTTAGTTATCTCTGCTTTTAATTCATAAAACCTTCGTTAACCTGAATACATATTTAATTATGTTTCTATCTTATTAGTAACAATGAGTATGATAAATTTATTTCGTGCAAAAGCTTTAACATAGAAATCTTCATAAAAATATACATAGGTTTGAATTGTAAAATGACAAGGTATGAAATTATGAATGTGCCGAGAGAAACCAAGAGTATCTTCGCTAAATAGGTCAGATATAAGCTGCTGGTCAGCAGTCTCCAACACCGGCGCTTATACATGAAGAGAATTATCAAAGTGACAGAAGTACGACAAGTCTGTAAGGCTATATTGTCAATCCGTTGTCGCTGCCTCCTCTGTAAAGGACAAAGCGTGATGAAATCATCACGATCATCAGCCTATCTCAGTCCACTGCTGGACATAGGCCTCCCATGATGAAATAATAACAATATATATAAAATTTAATAAGTATATCGCAATGAAAACGAGTTACTGCTCCAACTATAAACGCCTTGTAATACAGAAAGCAGACAAAGATTTACACCATTACACATTTTCATTTGGTCTGCACTTCATCAAGTATGCATAGCGGCTTCGTGACTGTGAATTCGAGAAACTTCCACAGATATATCGCGCGTGCGAACTCGCTTCGGTGTGAGGTTAAGTTTTTCATTTTTAAAATTAACTATTATTCTGTCACGACGTTTTCAGTTTACATGATATGTATGTCGGTTTAAGCAATTTTATTGTGAAATCACACCAAAAATGCTCGTACATTGCATTTCATAGAAATTGACTTCATAGTTGACTATCATTGGTCGTAAGTTATTATTCTTACGTCTTTTGAAGTACGTTATTTTTGTAAACGTAACAAAGCGTACCATCACACCTGTAATCCCCGAAGAGGTATGCACGAGAATTTTTGTAATTTTTTTTTTACAAATGATTTCGTAGTAAGATTTACTCAAATCTGCGCCGTCATTTTTTGAGATCCGATGAAAAGCCCTACCGCTTATTGGGGCTCTATGAATATTTAAAAACAACATATTCCCAAGTAAAATTATCGAAGCCCTTTTATCTGGTCCCCAATGCCTTTATAGTCTTTACGTAGTAGTTGAAACATGTTTATTTTATACAAAATCCTTTATATTTTTCTTAAGGATATTTTAAATTAAATTTATGATGGCATTATTGAACGAAAACTTTAAGGGTGGAATTTACTACCATACTCTCAATCATATTATGTTATAGTTTATTTTTATACAAACCTGCCACCCTTTTAGTTTTAAATTAGTCATAAGTATTATCGACGTGGACCACACATTTTTTGGTTTCCAGAATCAATCCATAAAACATCCAATATATTGAAATGGAAAGACTAAAAACGCCGCATCAGCGTCTTTTGATTTATTCCAGGTTTCAGGACGTCACGAGGCTTCGTGGTCATTTGCGAATGGAATTCTTAAACCTATAAATCTGTAAGACTTTAATTATACCTGCTACGTTTACGTTAGGAATGAAATAGAAGGCTTAATAGCTCCAATAGAATTAAATATTCATTTATTCTTAATTATGATTGATTATAATTCAGTTAGATTAGTACTTGTAATATATAAGCGATATATATAATAAATGAGCTAAAGAGTGGAACGAACGAAGGAAGGATATTACACAATAAAGATAGATTAACTGTATTACATAATCGATTAGCATATACTTAAGTGATAGTGTACCTAATACATAACTTGAGTTGTACATACTTGAGAGTAATACATTAGCAGCGACATTATATGAATTTATATTTATTTATGTTGGGACGCAAACGTAACTGATGAAACGTGGGAATGCACTACATTCCTCTGCCTACCCTCCATGAATTATGCGCGTGATGTTACGTTCATATTACATCCAGATAATCCAACATTTTACATAATTAAACTATTTAGATTCTATTGTATTCTATATTGAAATAGATAAAGTACCTACTTAAAAATAAAGATATTAAAAAACATTAGCTTTTTTCCTAAATTTGGCTCCTATGTGACATACGTATTAACGCTGTTACCAAAAAAATCCACGATAGAATTTCAAGTCAACCTTCATTACACAACAATGTCGAAACATTCAATAGCACGAACAAACTCGTCCCGGAATACTGCGTCAGTGTAAACTTAGTCGAAAACAAGCTCGTTGTACGCGATAACACCGCCAGTACCTACTGTAAATAACTGCATAAAACCGGCAACACCATACACGAGTTATTGACGGCGCAAGTTTGTCGAACGCGGCGACCTCTACGGACAACTTCGTTGCACTTCCTGCGAGCAATTTCAGACTGCACGATTTAGTGCAGCTGTAAATATGTCGCGGGTCGTGTTTTATTTTATAGATGGTGTATATTTTTTGATCTGTTCGACATTAATTGAGTCTTATTAAAAATATGAAGATTGTGTAATCGACATTTTGTTTGGTTTAGTTTTGAGCTCCGATTTGGAAAATATTTGTATTGAGATTGTATATATTCCTACTTCAGAAATTAATATATCAGATTTTCATATTCACCCCTGAACTATAAAATTTCATATCGACGTGTGTGTACGAGATAGTAATGATTCTCGAATAAAGACGGCAGATCTAAGGATAGAGTTATTCCACACTCTATGCATTCTGCGTACCTCATAAGAACCTGTCATAACGATATAATAATTACAATATTTCGTTCCATGTAGCGGGTAACTGCCTCGTTAGTTAGTCAGAGGCGAGCCGACCTGGTCTTCGAGGGGTCCCCGGTTCGATCCCCGGGTCGGGCTATATCAGTTTTTGTAACTTAAAACTCTTATTAGCAACTCGTAGTCTTTTCCAGTGCTCTAGGCATTTCCGCACCGTATTACAATAAATTCGGTTCTAAAATATAACAAATAGAAAAAAATACTTTTGCATTTAAAATTTGAACATAAATTTATACATTTCAATCGACAATGCTCTTCGTGTGAATTATTTTCGCCATCATTTATATGATGAACTCACTCAAAAGCTTGAAATTTTGTATGAACTATATTCGTATTACAAAAATTCACAGAAGCTTATTGTAAATATTACCTATATATAGTTATGAGTACATCGTTGGCCGTGTTAGTTACAAGGGCGACTGCCGATCTGGAGGTTCTGAGTTCAATTCCCGAGTCGGGTACTGCAGATAGTGGCTCGGAGTCTGGAAAATGCCCGGTGTATAGCAATAGGCTCACCACCTGTTCCATATAGGGACGTAAACATAACTGGTGAAACGTGTGAATGTAGGTACTACATTCCTCTGCCTACCTCTTCGGGAATTACAGGCGTGATATTACGTTTTTTTTAATGTAAATCAAAGTCAGCATATTTAATGCTTTTACTATACTTTTCACTATTAAATTTTTTTTATTTATTAAAAAATCTTCCTTTGAATCACCGCGAATGACGTCACCGCCATATTCATCTTTATTTATCCAGAGCATAACTTGTGCAGCAATAAACGTTCCTCTCACAGAATAACGGCAATAAAATTTATTGCTGTTGTATCGTAAAAGACAATTTTTATGTAATATTAAGTACGAGAACTTCTTTAGTTTACGACTTGACTCGGCAGACAATTTAAGTTGCCATATCGATTCGGGATACGCCCGGAATTGTCCCAATATAACATTTTCTTTGTTTTGATGAGGTTCCCAATAAAGCTGCATTATAGTTTATACTAGCTACACAGAAATTTAATATTCCTGTCTTTGAAATATAGTATGTTAACAAACGTAAACGTAACATCACGCCTGTTATCCCCGAAGAGGTTGGCAAAGTAGTATACATAGAACACTTCGCGTTTCACCAGTACGTTCACGTCGCACTATGAAATACAAGGTGAGCCTATACCGTGAGTCATATACCGGGCAATAATCCTGACCAAGCTACTATTGTAAATTTATATTTGAAAATTTAAATTAACACTTCTCTGTCGGCATTCATATACTAAAATCTATATTTCGAGCTACTATTAGAAAATCTAAATTAGAAAAATAGTGCCCGACCCGGGATTTGAACTTAGGACCTCTAGTTCGGCAGTCACACTCGCGATCAACATGACCAATGGGACAGTATGTTAACAAAAGCTTATTTTATAAATGGAGGCACATTCCTCTGCCTATTTCTTCGAGGATCACCGGAGTGATAACACGTTTACTCTATAAACGTGTAAATGTGTGTATAATTTATAAACTTATAAAAGTTTATCATATGAAGTTTTTTTCCGACCCCTTTATCGATGCCCTGTTGGAACATGGGTCTCTTCTCAGAATGAGAGGGTTAAAACTATAGTCAGCCACGCTGGCCCACTGCGGGTTGGTTGATTTCACACGTCTTAGGGAACAATTTTTGTTTGAGAACTCTGAGGTGTGCAGGTTTCCTCAGAATGTTATCCTTCACCGTTATTACAAGTGATGTCAACGGACATATTTTATTTGTAAATAGATAGACGCCAGGACTTGAACCCGGGCTCTCAGAATATTCCAAACCATTAGACTGATATCACTGATATAAGAAGATATTTACTATTGTTAATTGTTTACAAAAAAAACACGCGTCATAGAGCGAATCCTTCACAGTCAGTTCCAATGCATATAACTCAAGTTGCTCCAATCGTTTCAACGCCGACGTACACGCTTATCGTCCAAGTTTGCTTAGCTTTGTAGAGCTCTTAACTTCGTTCCATCCTGAATAAGAAACTTGACTTCTAACCTAACTTTCAGACTAACATAACTTTCTAGAAAATAAATTGAAATTTCCTTAAATTATTAAATAAATTCGTGATGACATACTTTATTAATATCTTGATTGTATTCTCATAGTTCACAAAGTAAATTTTGTGTTTAGATTAGACAAAGATACACAGGAAACGGTTAGATACCAAAAAGAATAGCTTTTCAAGCTTCGTTATTTAAAATACGCAACCTGCGGGAAAGTAGTTATTCAAAAAAAATTTGATAAGTTCCAAATATGTAATTACCCCCTTAAAACTAACAAATCCCGTATGTTCGATTATGAGAATAAATATTTTAATCACCCCAATATATATCCGGTAATTCCATTGATCGAATATTTACAAAGTGACATGAACACAATAACAAAATAGTATGGACTCAATAGAAAAACAGATACGTCACTTTAAGAAAGTCGTTAAATAGTTTGTAAGACTTATCCAAATAAATGGTACGTTTACTATCCAACAACAATCCATTCCTATAACGAGACGATGTAATAAACATCAACTCGCATCGATCTTGATCGGAGAACAACTAAGTCGAGGGAGCAAAACTATTAAGTAAGCGGATCTTTCGCATAGAAATAATCGTAGTGACGGTAATAGTAGGAATAGTAATGCATAATAAATAAGACTTGGAAACATTAGGATATAAAGCTCTACTTAATTAGAATTTTATGTTTTTATTGTTAAATAAGCTCTATGAACGTATGTGTCAGAACATTGTACAGATGTAAATTTTCACTTACAAACACACGGTATAAGAACCAAATATGATTAATCGGAAACAAAAAACGAAAAGAAACGCAAATTTTTATAATGTTTTGATCTATTTAGGTTTTTCCAACTTTAATACTAGAAGAAGGAAACACAAGACTGCAAACACTCGAAGCGTATGGACAAAACTTTACGAGGATAGAATATGGAAAATATTCTTGACTGAAGTTTGTTAGTTTATATCAATATAGTATGAAATTGTTCAATAAATTTTATTGCATAACTGTCTCTGACAGCTTTTTATATAACAGAAAGAACCAACAACTAATAGCAGTAAAATAATGAATGTGTTTGTCAGTGCAATCCATTTGTGTGTTGCTAGTGAGTTGGGGTATCTCTCCCGTTATTAGGGGGCATGTCTAATTAATTAAAGATAACAGTCGGAACCAAATGCTTATCATCCCTTCCGAACAATTTAAGTACTTTAGGATAATTGTCATTCATTCGTTTCGTCTATTGTTAGAATCGTGTCTATTTTTAAGTGTGCAGAACTTTACAGGACGTTTTTCATTGTTGTCGTAAAAACAATCTTGAAAATGCATCTAATTTTATAGTGTTAGAAAATTTCAAACCCTGATTATGAGATTAGCCTCTGTCACTAGTTCAAAATTAGCCACCACTGCTGGACATAGACCTGCTCTCAAAGGTAATGCCCATAATCCCCACGTTGGGCAGGTAAGTTGGGACTCTAAGAGCCCTTAGGAGTCTCTATGCGTACATATTATATTACGATCACTATTTCCTTGAACAGGAACATATATTCTTTTAAAACTTCACAGATTGAAATCTATTAATATCAAATATTATCTCTTTGCTCTGAATATATGAAAGTCGAGATGAAATTCAGAAAGTTTTCGATTAATCTTTTTGCACCACATCTAGAGCTGGACCTTATCTGAACCACCTGTCCTCGGTCGATACCCTCTGCGCCATTCAATCCTCAACCATTCAACGGCTCATTTAGTACCACAGACCATTAAAACATTAGATGTTCCATTATTAATATGATCCATGATTTAATTTGCTACTACAACAATTTGAAGTTGATGGAAAATCTGGTTGCCTCATAATACATGGCTTTTAATATCCATGGTCTAAGAATGGGTATCGTCAAGGCTTGGTATACGCTTTATTTACTGCTGCATCTATGTGTTGGGGGAAGTAAGAATACATTCTCCGATCACGTGCCGGGATACAGTGTCGTAAGAGGCGACTAGACTAAACTCAGCGCTGACAGATCCCGCAATGGCGCGGTCTGTCCAGCCACAGCTAAATATGCTGGCCGCCTATGGGCAGTAGCGTAGGTGATGTGAGAAACTGTGCACTGCGATACCGAACACACATGCCCAGCGTGGGGATTATGGGGATAACTCGTCAGGAGAGGCTTATGTCCAACAGTGGACTGCAGTCGGCTGAGGATAATGATGATGATCATTGCAGTACTATTCTTAGATCCTCTGCCTGAAAGACTAAGACCCACATTTTATTTGGATACTGTTTCCATATAAGAAATACCTGTCACTGAAATGATTGTAATCCTTTAATTAATCAGTATTACCTATACGATAGTTATTTAATATAAAATAAAATACTACCATTATTTTTATTTTAATAATGCAATAACAAAATTTAATAATCTCTAAACTCATTTACTCTGTGCGAAACCGCTGACTCCACGGTCCATGTTTGTCTTCCATTCAATCCGTTTATAGAACGTCCGAGCGATTCCTGATTGAACGAACGACGTCGTGTATTTAACGCGCGGCGGGACTCGTTCGCTCCGGATACAATACTAGATCGGCTTGATCATTCGTTCATTGCTAGTGAATTTTGCACGCAGATGCCTCGAATTGTATCGGACTAATGTCTCTAATTAGGCCCGGTTTGTGTTTCAGTAATTGTGTTGACCGAAACCGATGGACGCATTGCCCATAATACAATGCGCGTAATGTGTCGCGGCTAATACACACATTTTGGTTTGATTAAACTACGCAATTTACGCTGTTAGATAAATATTCCAATCTCGCCCAAACGAACTGGAGCAGCGTGGGAAAATTCTCCAGGCGTCACAAAATTATAAGATCGATGCTCAGCAGTGGGGTATAATTAAAGTTGCAGTCAAATAAGCGTTCAGTCATTCAAGATTCTAAATCGATTATCGATACAATATCGCTTCAATACAAGTATGCATGCAATATCTACCCTAAGTTTAGTTAAGGGTTCAACTGAGAAAAAAAAAATCGTGAGGTCGATTAATATCCGTTCCTCCCCTTGAGGATTAACATGAAACACCTTCAATACTGTTCAGACATACGTTAATAGTCTGCAAATTGACAGACACATGCAGAAGAGTGAGTCAGAGAAAAGACGTATTTATTTATTCTCTATTTGAATACCAACAGAAAAATACATATATAAATATGAAAAAGTAGTACTTCATCTACCCAGTAGTATCTATATATAATGTCTGCATTTCAAAATTTTAATACTAACATTATATTTTTAAAGATTAGCGTAATGATAATATAATATGTGTCGATAGAAAGTGTTATGTAGTATCTAATCTGAGTGCGTAAAATGTACATTTTCGTAACTAAAAAACATATTTTACTGCCTTGTTGGTCGTGTTAGTTGCAAGCGTGACTGAAAATCGAGAGGTTCTGGATTTAAATCCCGGACACTATTAGATTTTTCTTAATTAGATTTTCTGTCAGTTGCTCGGAGTTTGGATACATGCCCGGTGTATAGTGGGATGTCTGATAACACGTGGGAACGCACTACACTCCTCTGCCTACCTCTTCCGAGATTATAAGCGTGATGTTACAAAAAAACGTATATAAATTTGAACACAACTCTTTCTTGACTATTCCTATATGGGTAGACGATAATAATAATGTTCAAATATTATTTGGTCATGATGTATCGGAACACAGCAGTAACAGTGGAACAACTTTACGTTACAATAGAACAGCGCCTCAACACGTTCAAGTACTGCGCAAACTTCAGAGGCGATTGTAAAGCGCCCTCTTTACGGTGCATACAGCAATGGCTGTTTTGTTGTTAACGAACAAACAGCGAGCTAGCTACAGTACGAAATCCCCAGAGGAAAACTTGTTATTTAATATCCACAGCTAACCTCTGTAATTGGAGTTTGTAGATTCGAAGAGAGGTTACATGAAATTTTAAATGTAAATTAAAAAGAATTTTTTTTAAAATGTTTCGAACAAAAAAGGCTGAGAAATTGATATTCGAATTTCGAACATTCCATGCGCAAGGAAAGAGAAACAATTCGTTTAGAAACTAATGCAATTAATTGTGTAATAAAATATTTTTGAGATATAATAACAAATAAAAAATGTTTTTGTGCCTTTATAATTTATTTCGAATTATTCGTGCTGTGATTACAAGTATCGAACCCAAGTGTAATAACTAACAAACAGTAAATTGTTTTCAACATGACCGAAAATTTGTTATTAACGTAACTTCACACAAAACATCCTGAACGGATTTCAATGATTTATTTTTGTGTTTTTCATAGCGTGCCCATATCGTGTCAATATACCAAAATACAATATCATTCACATCACATTCATCGTTTGCAAATATTTTCATCCAATAAAATTGTAGTTGTAGCAAACTTTATTATATAAAAATGGAGTGGAGACCACGGCTTGGCAAACGTAGCATACGATGTCCTCCAATCAGATGGAGTGACGATCTATGGATGTAGCTGACAATGGTCGAATGCGAAGACCTGAAGATCGATCCAAGTGGCTTGCTATTGAAGAAACTTATATCCAGTAGAGAGCACCGAGTTCCAAATATCTCTATCCTTACAGACCTGCCGAGCTTCTTCTCCTTTCTCTCTGCTACCCCGTAAGGGACCTGCCGACCTAGGAAAGACCTGGGAAATTTTCGAGTTTTACTTATTTATTGGCTTAGTACACTACAATAAATGGAACTAGAGGTTATTTAAATCGAATTAAAAAAAATACATTAAAAATTCTTTATTTTATACATGTACATAGCGCATTTCACCTCTAACATAATATACACAACAGAACATAATTATAGCCAACGGCCAATAGCATTATGAAAATATAGGTAGGTAGGTAGTGTTTTTCAGCCTATGCATTTACTTATTTTCTTTTAATTTCCCGACCAAACTCGACGCTAAACGGCGCTGATTGCTTTTTAAATTGCGCTATCGTTTTGTTGTTTTGACCATCAGTTATTCAATCATTTGACAAACTTGTAGGTACCTACATATGTACCTTTCAAAGTGTCGTCGTATTCTCGTCATCGTTGTCATCGTCGTGATAAACATTATCAGCCTATTCCCGTCCACTGTTGGACGTAGGCTTTTAGGAATTTACACGTGATACATATTACACGACAGATATACATACACCTGAGCTGTACATGAAGTATATCTTGGAAGATTTAATGTATTGTCTAAATGTCGTCTTTTTTTGTTTACGGCATCAATAACTAATCAATGCGCTCTGGAAGGTCTACAATGAACATTATTACGGGAAATTTTGTGAACAATGTTTCTAAGCGTACGAAAGTTTGTACCTGCACAGATAATAAATTATTTGTTACGTAGCCAACCAATAATTAATAAATTATTTGTTATGTAGCCTGACTTATGAGGCCAGCTAGGTGTGAGACAAGGATTAATAAAAACATTGGGCCACTGACTTGGTCAGAATCTGTGCATTTTTTTTAAATAATTACGTCTGTCAAACTGTTGACAAAGTCGTAAGAGAGAAAGTTTCGTATTGTCTCTAAATAAAATAGTAACTCAGTCAAGCGAAGCAAAACAATATGTGATGCTCATTTAAAATTACCGTTGTTCAAACAGTTTTGATATAAAATTTTCATTGGCAAAGAATGCAAACACAATGTAATGGGCTAATCTGGTACTCGATTATATTAAAGTATATTGAACATTTTTACATTATTATATTATTATATTATTTGTTGTCGAGATTTATAAGTACTCGAATAAATTATTTATGTATGTAGATACGTACATAGCTATCGTGAATTTACCATAGTTGTAGGATACTATGATATATCTGTGATACATCGATGGAATTTACAATGCTATGTAATTATTTTGCATACATATTTTGTGCTTACTAATAGAATGAAAATTATAATTGATTAATGCCGTTAACTATAAAAATGTACACTTGTTTGACAAGATTTTTATAACACTTTTTATATCTCGTAACTCGTAACAAATTTACCAAAATTACATTATATATATTACGTTATATTCCTATATATTTAGATATGACACATTTACGTGTTTCCATAACATATTTTTAAGCTTCACTGCTACTGATAGATTTATTTCCTCTTGGGAGAAGATTGTGAAATTGCAATTTAATTAGGTTTTATATTAGTATGTATTACATTTGACACCAGTTACCAGTAACGGAACGCAAGTAATGTCACCGTCACTCGAATTTACTCAATGCCATCATGACATTTACTTATTGTACTATACTATACGATTAAAATAAAATCAAAACGTAAAATATCATCTATCTATATTTCATGTTTATTTTTAGTGTATTACTGTAATTTCTTAGATTCTTCAATATTTCCTATCAATATTTAGTGTAATTATTTGTGACAGAAAAGAAAATTTTGCGTTGTATTGCCCAAAAGGTTTTAGTCACTTCCGGATTTGCAAAACAAAGCGCAATTTCGCTTTATTTGTGCCTCTTCATTTGCACTTAAAAAGTGTAGAATGGATTATGTTACTACATTAAAGATTCTGGTGATTGGTGAGAGTGGTGTTGGAAAATCTAGGTAAGTTTATCTGTAGGATATAAAACCAATTAGTTCATAATAATTATGGTGGTTTTGCACTCAAAGCTAATACAATGAGAATAACAATAACCCGTTCTAAATTTAAACAGCATTATGAGCACTGGTGATTAGTTACCGCCATGAGAATTAGAAGTAAATACTAACTTTATTTGTTTAATTTGTTGATATTGAACTAAATGAATATGTATCACTCATAGTTAACGTGGGCCTGTAGAACAATTCGAAAGTAGCTTTACTCATAAAACAAGTAGTTTAATTTCAGTTTGAATTATTGAATATTAAGAAATTTGTCTGTTGCCATGATTGTGTTAGTTGCTAGAGTGTCCACCAACCTGGCTGACCTGGGTTCAAATCACAAGATCGGCACTACTAGATTCTTTTTATTTAGATTTTCCATTAGTGACTCTGAATCTGGAAATATGCCTGGTGTATGGCACTACTATGGAAATATGCCTGGTGTATGAGAATAGGCTCACTACCTATTCCTTGGTTGGACATAAATGTAACTGGTGAAATGTGGAAGTATACTACACTCCTCTGCCTGCCTCCTAGAGGATTACATATGTGATGTTACATTAAGAAAGGGGTGCATGAAAGGAGCCTCCTCAAGTGGCTACTATGTCTGATTAGGTATGAACATATGCCACCCAGCACACAGCACCACAATCAGCTATCAACTCGAAAAAGAAGATACATAATATTGCACCTGTAATTACCGAAGAGGTAGGCAGAGGAGTGTAGTACACTCCCATGTTTCACCAGTTACATTTACGTCCCACTATGGAATAGGTGGTGAACCTATTCAATATCTTACCTATCTGTCTTCCATCTCAGATATGACCACATATCTAATTTAGATTGGTGGCTGCTGCAATGATCTTTGTCATAATATGCTGGTGCCACATTAGAAGAGAAGTAGACCTGGTTTTACTTATGCTCATATCAGAAATACCCTTAAAAAAATGCTCAAATCAGAGACATCCTTAAAGAAAGTGAAGGCAAGAGTATATTTTAGTTGATGAGTGTGAATCACCAGTTCAACGAAGGTAGAGAGTGGTGTTGAAAGAATTTTGTTAGTACCGTAGTCAGTGTAAATATTGTTCTGCCTAACAATATAGGAAATAGTTAAGGCAATAATGTATATTTCAATGTGTTATGTTAACAATATATGACATATAGATAATATGTTGATATGGGGATAAAACCAGGACCTGTTAAACAACAATCACTCATGCCATTCCCCAATGACATGGTAGCAACTTTGTGAAACTTGATGTTCATTAATAATCTGATGTGCTTTTTATAGAATGGTGCGCCTGGATGTCAATAGAAGAAAAATGTCCCGCCATGAGAAAGCGAAAAGTGGCTTTGTAAGTACAATATGATTTCAGTAAATTACATTATTATCATCAACATTAGTACCATAGTCAAACTTCTTATTAACAGTTTAAATCAATTACACTGTTAGATGAGGGTCTCTCCTTGTATGTTTTTTTTATTTTACGACCCTTTTATTGTCCCACTGCTGGATCATGGGTTTCCTCTCACAATGGGAGGGTTAACACCATAGTCTGCAATATTGGCCAAGTGCGAGTTGGTAGTCTTCACATGCCTTAGAGAACAGTTTTTTTGTTAACTCTAAGGTGTGCAGGTTTCTTCACGATGTTGTCTTCACTGTGATAGCAAGTGATATTTAAACTTAAAACACATTTTTAAGAGGTTCGCTAGAATTTGAACCTGCGGTCCCGGAGTGAGAAGTTAAATTTCAAACCACTAGGCTATTATTGCTCCTCCTTATAATGAGAATCACAATTCTATTTATATTAGCAGTATTAAACTGTAGCAGACACAAATATTATATTTCTGTAACATGTTTAAATATTAATAGTAATGTTGCAGACAAGTTATTTATCTTTCTGTGTCCTGTCCTCTGACACACATAAGCAATAGCTATGTAGAAAAATTATCTTTCTGCTATTTCATTTGTTGAGACTTATGGATTTTTAACTTACTGTCTCTGGATACTTAGTTTATTTGTCTACGATTAATGTGGTTCTGGAAACTTCCACAGTTCACATATTTCTTTGTTTCTTAATCAACTACACAAAATATGAGAAAAATAATTGATCTAATTGTAAAATCCACTTCCTTTCCCAGTCAAATCCACTTCATTTCCATTCCACAATGCATGCTCCCAGGTTTGTATGAAGTGCGAGTTGTTAATTATAAAAAAATATAATTACTTTTTTTAGTTTTGCCCTATGTCAAAAGAGCTTGCACAGTTGTGTTCTCAATAGTAGGTTAGTGGGTTCACACTGTTGTAGTGTCATATGTTCAAATATAGCCCTCGGAACAGCACATCTGTTGCTTGACCTTGTTGGGTGACATTGGTCCTTTTTAAGGCATGTTATTATAGATTATGTGCTGTAGCAAGCACAGTAACGTAAGCCGGCATAGAATTTTGCTATTCCTATGCTATTGTTTTTTCCACCAGAATTTTTGATGTCATAACTTGAAATAACGATGACAATAAAATGATAGCAAAAAAGTCAATTTTATATTTTATTATGTATTAATTTACACCGAAGACTTCCTCTGCGTTGTTAATGATGTTAACAATATATTTTATATACAGGAAAGAAAAAGTAAATAACTAAATATCTAGGCAAAAATATACTTTGTTAATCTTAAAAAATCGCTATAAGTGATAGTTGCTGAAAATGTTGATTACAACAACAACAACTTTGATAGCAATTTTCTTTAATTGTAAGATCACTACGAAGTCCTTAATAATTGAAAAAAAATTGTGATTGAAATCTATGCAGTAGTTTTTAACGATGCACACACCACAGCACACTACTATTTTATTCAGTATAGATTATATGTGTTTTTGTTTCACTGATGCACCTATATGTAGTTTTGTTTAGGATTGTTGGTTTACAATTAACCTCCATTAGAATGGTAATCAATGTTTGTGGTCTACTTGGATGAAGGGATTTAGGTAAGTATGGTCAGCAGAGACAAAATAAACAAAAAAAATATTTTGTCAATTACATGTTTGTATTTTGATATATAAATTTTCTAATGATATTTGCAATACAAACAAGGTTCTTCTCGACGACTTAGTACAAGCAGACCATATTAGCCTATACCGAGTTAAGTATAAAGTTACTAGGTCTGAGAGTGTTTGTAGTAATAATTTTGACTTTATTTGAGCCTACTGCTTCAAGTTATTTTATTCTTAAAAAGAGTGGGATACCTGACCCACCTAAAAATTCTTTTCTAAAAGTTAGGAATGGTTCGGATCCACTGTTATGCAGAGAGTATGGGCACTTTCTTCTTATTTGTAATATTTCAAAAATATTTCAGCGTTCTGGTAATTCATTTCAAAGTAATTCAAAGTCTTTAACCTTATATATAAAATTCACATGTCATAAACCCTCGTTGTTAACAAACTCCTAAACAGCTTGATTGATACTCATGAAATTTTGTGTGCATGTCGGGTAGGTCTAAGAATCTGTCAACATCTATTTGTCATAGCCCTAAATGTTAAGGTTGGCCATACATTAATTTTTTATTTATTATTTGGCATAGTTACCTACATTGTCAGTTCGATATTGTTCACTTTTCACTACCTTTCCACTTTTTGCTAACACAGTTGTAGAGGTGATTTTAAAAAACGTGTCTTTTTTAAACTTAGTAAGTCAATATGTACACAGTACTTATCACAAAAATGTATATAAGTAAATTGTTGTAGTGACATTTTTACAACAAAATGTTTGGCAGACGCTCCCAAAACGTGACTAATGTAAATTTATATAAAACGTGTCGACTTTATCTCTGTTCTATTGTAGTTAACAAAATAAGTAATATTTTATACTTTTATTGAACCATTATTTTTTTTGTTGACGCTCCCTACTAGTATAAACGACACGATTTATTTACGCACACATGCGCAAACAACAACGTTATCTGTACGAGTTTTTAGTTTTCAGCCGTTTTCCTTTCAGTGAGGTGTTGTGTTGTGAAAAAAACCCTGATTATGATTTGGTGATATATGGTACAATAATGTACTTATATGATAAATAGATCTGATATGATAGCATAAATATTGTGAGTGTTTAGTGTCAACGCATTAAATTAATGTCCCCAGGTGTATGGAATGTTATTTTGATGTAATTTCCAACATCTTCCACCTAGGGATAGCAGCTCGATAACTGCCGCAGACATGGGGCGAAAAGCGCCCTATTGTAGTCTAAAATTTGTGGGTATCAATGTACATTTGGTCTGAATTATATCAGTGCCATATACTCCACTTATACCGATATGTATGGGTGTCATAAACAAAAGGATACAAAAGATTAACGGCCGGTTAATCATCATATTATGTATGTTAGCATATTGATTAAAGTGTAATGATTTTCCCCACACTTTGAACGTTTTCCTTTCAAATATATCGTTCGAAGCTATTTAATACGCTTTTTCTCAGTCATTGTTCAGTGCTCTTTGGACTGTTTTAAAGTGCAACGGTCTAGGATGCCTATCCAGTTTCAACTGGATAAACGTAGTAATTTTTCAGCTTCTCGGAAGAGGTTCGGTTGTCCGATAATTCCAGGAGTTTCTATTGTATCTGATCTTTCGATTCCGATTACTTTAAGCCAATAAACCCAAGTTTTTGTTTATTTTAATCTCCAGTTTTCGTACTACTGATATTCGCTCTAGAAGTTTATATAAGATGCCTGTTAACATTCGTTATCTGTAACGGTTTAATTATTGTATCATCTACTCAGCAAACGTTATGAGTGAATATATTTTGTCTCTTTTTATCATACATCGAGTGCACTTACAATACTTGGGGGTGGGGGGAATGAGATCGGTCTTT
>DWTO01000380.1:0-22045 GCA_018244755.1 Jemadia pseudognetus | reverse complement strand
TATGTATGTCATTTTAGTAGATCAGTAAGGTGAATTGTTTGAAGAGCATAATTAGGACAGTCCTATCTAAAACGCTGTACCATTCGTTATCTGCCAACCCGCATTTGGCAGCGTGACAGGCTACGACTGTGATCCTCCTCACAATGAGAGAACATCCGTGTCCAACAGGGGAGCGATACAGGGGAGATGACTGTGCTTATCATAACGCAAGCTCCGCCTACTTTGAAATCAGATGGCTGCAAGATAAAGATATTTATTTAGGTATTACTAATCTCTTTTTGCACTTATCGCCTCAAGTTAGGTAGTGGCAAGTTCGGCTCTTGGATGGTACAAATTAATATTTTCTCACAGCGACAAATTTTCATGAGCAGTTCTGTGCCCGACAACTTAACTAAAATATACAGTTCAGATGACCTAATATCGAGAGCGGTTGAGAGGAACTACTTAAACGTGGTGCCACTCTCCGTCCAGAGTTGAATACGAGTACACCAGCAATATACCGACGTCTAGTGCGTAATCATAGTAACAGTACCTACCATGACTATTATATCAATACGTGTGCTTCTTCTACATTTATTTATTACTCTTAAGGCAACTATTCATATACGTACGTTCATATTATTTTCTTCATTCTTCTTCAATATATCTATGAAAATGCTTTTGCATTAAAATCTACAAATTTGAAGACATGATTCGCTGTCTCACTAAACATATGAACTTAGAAAACATGCAAATAATGTACGTAACATTGCATGAAATATAATAACATAATGACTGATATGTAATAACGAAACTGTATATTAAGTGTAATACAGTGGGTATTCCATTCCTAAACCTAATTTTTGTTAGTGTTTCGGGTTCGCACATCCAGGTGCCTGGTGTCTAAACAAATTGATACGACGGATATTAGGCAGGGAGAGTTAATTAAACCCTACGTGTTGGGGTCTTACGGCCACCTCGTGTACATTGGTACCCACCCCGACCACAATACCTAATACAGCCAGCCCTGTAATTACCAACCCCATATAGATATTAGGAATTTAGACAGATTTAAGTGATACTTTAGTGTTACCGTTAGTTTTGAGTAACAATAGGATCGTTTTTGGTAGAATATGACAAGATTATAATAGGTTTCTTTTTAATAAAGTACATACAGAAATAAATACAACTCCGAATGCTAGCGAAGTCGAAATTATAATCCTCTCATATTACAAGCTTAGAGCTTAGAGGTGCTGAGGTGGTAATTATAAGGCTTCCTTCATATGTACATACATCTTAATATTTAATATTATTCTTGTTTATTTTGGTAATTGCATGTTTTTATATTAAATGACTGTAAGGAATTACGTTTTATATACGTTATAAAAGAATGTGTGAAATTCAGATGACTTAAGTATAACACTTATTATTACAAGTATTATTTTAGTATAGGTATAACACTTCTCTGTCTACTTCTTCGGGGATTACAGGCGTGATGATAAGTACTTTATTTACTTTGTACTACAAGTATGTAACAAGAAACTTTAACAGGATATTGTCGGGCACCTTGGATAGAAAATGATTATATTAATATTAAATATCTTGTGATGTTTTTAATAAGTTACGAATAATTTAATTCAAATTTGAATTTCTAGCTTTATTTAATTGAACCGTAGTTACCTGCAGATTTTATTTTGAAAATATAAATCGTTTATCTGTGGTAATAAATATATGATAACGTCTTTACTTAGATATTCTAAATTGACTAATATGCTAAATGTGATCTTGAACTTTCAGCAGTAATATAAGAAGTCCTATATGTAGTAGTTAAAAGTCAACTCTATTTGTAAAATGTGGTACAATTTTGCATCAAAGTAATAAATTAAAGCACCCATCACCACGCAGACCCCTACGAGCCCGTGTTTTGCATACAAACGACGTACCATCGCGGCAACTTCCGCGATACGCAGCAATAAAAGCAGACGTTTGCTTTGTGGTTGCATTTTATAACCATTGATTAACGTTAAGTAACAGTTGGTTATATTAACAAACCTATTCATCTGCAACCCATACGCGATTACTCGAAACATTTGTATTGACGTCTTAGAGCGGCGTGATTGTGCAGTGCACAAAAAAATATTGTCAAAGTTTTAAAAGGGTTGTATGATTATTAGCAAGCTTTTGGCAAGGTGTTGTCTGCATATACCGTGAAGAGGCCGGCGTGGTGATATAGAAATAGTTAGCAACCGGTGGCTGTAGTTAAATTGAAAAAGTACAGTATTTATTCAGTAGAAGAGCCGTGACTGCCCTCGCTCGCATTAGCACGCTGGTGTGAAGTGATCGCGCTCGCGGCACTGCGTGTAACATGCCCAACCTTGTTCAGTTAGTACGACGATCTAAATCGTGTATAATCAGATGAGAGAGCAAGCTTACATTTTCTGTTCCGTGGACCCGAGTATAATACCGCCAAGCGCCGACACTCGAAACTACCACTTTGATGTGCCCGGAAACCCGAGAGACTCAGGTGCCATAGAGGCTTAAATGACTTCCCTTCATTCAAACCTTGTCATGTTATGGCAATAAAGCCTAGTTTTCCCTTAAAGTGGCGCACTTAGTGAGAATATTTTAGTATGTGCATTTTAAATGAGCGTCAATTAGGTGCCAGAGGGATTTGTTCTTTAAGGCAAGCGAAGTTTATAAAGCGGGTGTAAATCTCAACATAGTTTATACGTATTATTCCTATATAATCACGCTAGATTGCTTACCGGTTAGACAGAGAAAAGCGACTACTAGTAGTAATACTCATGCTACTAGTATTAACAGTACTAAAAATATTTTTTAAAGATGACCGCAACATCACCGCTAATTCCGCTGTAAGACGGCTTCTAATAGCCCTCACTTGTGACGTCACGAGTAACAAACAGGTCGGCAACTTGTATATGCAGTGTCACTATTGCGCATTCAATACACATATAACAAAGTAGGTATAATATATAAAGGGGCTTGCGGTACGGATAATGGAATGTAAACCAATGCATTGTACGTAATCGTATTCATTTGTATATCAATTTAATTGAATCGCTGCTGCGTATGTAAATTGGAGATTATTGCGGCCTTTCGGCAAGGGTTTGGATTATATTACAATAGTTTGTGAAGAACACAGGCGTGTATTAGCGAATGATTTTACTGTAGCTACATGTTCACTACGAACTTGGCAGTACAAGTAGATAGTGGTCTCACCAAGTTTCTTATGGAGTAGGGAGAGAATGCCAGTCATAACAGGTCCGCAAGGATAGAGATATTTTAGCATAGCATATCATCACACCAGGCCCCTTATGGGGTAGGCAAAGAGCACCGAGTGTCAAATCTCTCTATCGTTACAAACCTGCCGCGCCTCCTCCACATTCATCATTCACATCAATAGAGATGTTTTATCCTCAGAACTTCATCCCGCCGAGCTTCTTCTATGTTCATCATCATCTTCACACATGTTAGCGATTTCGGTGACTTATTATTATATGTATAGAGGCAGCAAGTTAGGAGTAGTCAGGGTCTTAAATATATTACACTTAAGTGACACAGTAAGATCTAGTTTTTGGAGCATTACAGTTTAGTTTCTAATGCTAAGAAGAATGGGAGAAACGAAAAATCCAAAAGTACTCCTAATCTCAAACCAATACCCGCTTATAAAAGTTTATTAATTAGGTAAAATACAGGTAAATATCAATATGTAGTAAGCCTCGATGCTATTACACACGTACGTAGTTGCCGGCTCTCAAACAATAACAGATAAAGAACGTACAGCGCAGACAATAATTCTGTCGGCAAAGTGTTATTGTCGTGCTATTCTCATTGTGTATGTATTAGTGCTCACAAAGCTGCTCATTTGATTGAGAGGACTTTAGAATAGTTCGCTTTACTAGAATGTTAAGCTCTTTAGATAGTAATCAAATTAATACTTATGTAGCTAGGGCTGCCACACTATACTTGTACATAATAACAACATTTTGGTTATAATTATTTAAATGTAGGAGTATATTGTGATGCAAAGAAATAAGTGATTACAATATTTTATTTTGTTATAGAAATCATTTCAAACTATGTTTTTTCATTTTATTTCGTGAATTTCAGTTTACACATTCTACAAAAAATATATATTAAGACGTTTTTAGATTTTGCAATTGTGGGCATTATTAACATATTGAATTCTGTTCAAACGTAATTGTAAATAAACTTTTATAAGCCAAAAACTTTAATATTTTTGATAACAAAACGTTTCTTAAACATAAACAATTTTAAGACTTTTGAATATAAAATTAAACAGGTCATTCGGACTAGTATTGCAATTTGGGCTTCTTTTAGTATTTATTGCAGTAATTAAAGCAATAAAACTGTGGTGACAACCCTAGCCGCAGATATCGGTATTCAGTTCGATATAATACGAATACTCTTGCTGGTTCCATTGTGCGGACGATTCGAATTGAAGATACGATGGAACTATGCAACAATAGCGTTGAAACAATTAATGTTATTAGAATTTCCTGTCCGCGGCTGCTCTAACAACTACGTATATCGCCGATATTCTTGCTCCAAAAATCATATTAATTTAACCAATGAAGTATCGAGTTCAACGTCACTAGTTCATGATAATATGCTTGTTTGTCAATGAATATAAATCGGAAAACTTTTGTTTACATACGATGCAAAGTTGATGGACGCAGGTGCTTGGGAGATCAACGGTAACTTATTTGGAACAATGAGTCACAGATTAGCTGGTAGGACAGTCAGAAATTTCCGCAGCGTGCGTGGAGAACATTATGAACGCAGGAGAAGCACGTTAAGTGTAAGCTTGAGGCCCCGTGAAGGAGTTGGCCCCTAATGATGATATAATAAAGATCCGAAAATTGAATACTGAATCGAAGTGGCTATATTCGGACGTAACGCAAAGCAACACCAAGTTACTACATAGTCCCGACCAAACTAATTGTTAGTGCGAAACTGTATACCAACTTCGAGGAATGTTTTGTATCGGATGTTAATTGGTTCCTCCAGTTATATGAATTTCCATTGAATTAGCTATCTCTTAATGGCTGTCTCAGAATCACTATGTTCTAGCAGCTTGGACTGGAATGTTTGAATATTGTTCATTAATTCGCAAACCAGTGTGACGTCATGCATGAAATATCACCCTAAGTTTTGTTATGGTTTTTAGCTTGTGCTCTGTGGCGGAGTAGAATTAAATGACGTTTATAAGAATTGTAAGCGAGAATTCCAAGGTAGTGCTTAATCGTAACATCACGCCTGTAATCCCTGAAGAGGCAGGCAGAGAAGTGTAGTACACTTTCACGTTCCACCAGTTACGATTACGTCCCACTGTGAAATAGTTGGTGAGCCTATTGCCATACACCAGGCACAAATAGAGACTCCGAACAACTACTAGAAAACATAAACAAAAAATCCAATGGCGTCAGACCCTGGACTGAACTGAACCCAGGACCTCCCGATCGGCAGTCGCGTTTGTAACCAACACGACCAATAAGGCAGACAAGTTTTCAATATCTAATTAGTTTATTACAGGGAAAGCTGATCTGAACTGAACGAAGTGTCGATCTGCTGACGACTGTCATCTCAGTGTCATAATAATTTTCGCCGTCAATCTTTAATAACAAATTGAAATTCCTGTTTAAACATTAACTTGTTGAGCTTCGATGTAACAGTGTAATTTCATTCGTGAGATGCAAAGTTGTGAAATTTATATTTAAGGCCTTACAAAGTTATAGCAGCCTTACGAACTCTACAGTTTCAGACGCCGGCAGAGAGCGCGCGACGACGAGCCGAGACACTTTAGAATTTTAGAAATTCTCATACAAAAACTTTGTAATTTTACGGAGGCACGACTCGGACGCGATACAACATAAATCATTGAAGTTACTTTTGTTCATTACAATGTAAACATAATAGGCATCTAGCCATTTGAGAATTAATCTGTCAGTTCATTGTTGACTCTCGCGAGTAACAATGTTGGCGGAAGTCTTCAATGTAATGACGGTGACCTGATTAAATAAAATTTATTGTTGTTTTGTTGCTAATAACAAAAAAGTGTCTATTTGGTTTCGAATAAATTGCGATCATATTTTAGAGAACCCAAATGGCTTACAGTAGTAAGAAACGAAGATCGGATTGTATTTAGCTATTTTCACAAGAATAAAAGCGCGAAACAGTCATATATATAATATAGAGTTATAAGAGGTATAGAAAATGATGCGGAGATAAATTTATCGGTGCATAGTTTGTAAGGCTCAGGTGGCACGAGAGAGTGCTGAGGGTGGCGTTTCACTGCGCAAGGAATTCTCTTAAGCCGAAGGATTTAAAGCCTAGTTCGCCGCTGAAACTTTCACGTTCACTGTTAAGCAAAAGCTGCTTGACATTTATAAGTTAAGTCGAGGATTAAGTTTTCGCGAGAGAAATGTTTTATATCTCTAACAAAAAGTTCAGTTTATAAATTTCAAATATCTCGTCGCCTAACTACTTTTCTGAGCACTTCCGGAACTCTCGATGCTCATTATAAAGTTCACGATATACCTACTCGGAATTTTTCCCGCGTCACTATCAAGGTGGTGTTGATGTGGGCGATGTGCCGTGACGCGCAGTGTGGAGCAGCGCGGCGTCACACCACAGGGTCGCCCACACTGTTTCTGTTACATTATATTCGCTGTGACTCTAAAACAAAACGTGCACCGATAATTTAATTGGATTTTACAACAGAAATTATGATATGCTGATTGCAGCAGCAATATTTTTAAGTGGGCAATAACGTGCCCATTGGAATAAAAGCGGAGTATTAAAATAATAATCAACGTAATAATTTTAAGCATCCGCGTACACGGCACGCGGCGCGGCCGCGGCTCCCGCCTCGCTCACCCTTACATCAATCCGCGTCCCCTGCAATATGAACTGAATAATTTTTTGTCCAACTTTTTACACCCCCACATCGCTTTTATTACCGCAGGGAGAAATTCATTTATCCGGTGTCCAATGGCCAATATAATGCTTACGTTCTGCGTTTTTTATTGTTTTTGTCGTGTGTTGTTGTCGGCGTAGAGATTTTTTTGCTCTGATCTTTACTCTCGGCTATTCCTACCGTTCTGCGGATGAACGAATGAATATAAATACTTTATTTCCATATTTAAGACAAATACTTAAGCAAATGTTTTAAGCAATTGGTAATAATAATTGTATGTAAGTACGATTTATATATGAGTGCAGTTACACTTAAGAGAATCTTTCTACATTTGCTAGTGTAACTAGTTTTGCTTTCTATATCTGCTAGGGAAGCAGTGATGCCTAGTGGCTTAAAATTCAGCCTCTCAGTTCAGGGGCCCGGGATCAAATTCTGAGGCATAGCTTTTTACTATGTATATGACTTATTGTTTATTTAAATTTATATATACTTTTTCAAATTATATCGACCAAATAAATCAAATAATTCCTGATGGTGTATTCAGAAATGGCCGAAACTTACATACATGTATGAAGGCAGTTTATACATATACACAAAGCATGTCGCTAAGAATGTTTAAGTTTGACGTTTGATGCTCTCTGCCTACATCGTATGGGACTTGGTGTGATGATACAATATTAATAATTAATATTAATACTGATAATTAAGAGGTTAACATTACATTTTGTAATTGAATAACAACTAGTAAGATTTAATTAATAATAACATAGGGATATGCCTTTTTTTTGCTCTCATTAAGTATGCATTTGACCAAGTTCACCGTGGACGCGCGTCAAGTAGCGCCATTACAATATTAAGTTTAGTAGAACCAAGTTCTGCGACCCGCACGTTAAGCCCCCGCGCTCACGTCGCGTCGCCGCACGACAGCCGCACGACAGCCGCAGCGGCCGGCCGCCGAGCCGCCCTAGGAAATTCACGTGGTATAATTGCTGTATGATTTTATTGTGCTCCAAATATTGCGCGGCACGTGCAGGTTTAATTGTTTAGCACTAGCAGCCACGCGGCCGCTTCGCTGGGCCTCTCCCGAGATCGTGTAGTATTTTGCTTTAAAAGCAAAATTATTTTTACAACCGTAACAAATAAACTCTAAAATTAACAAACGAACGGAAGCACGATCTATTTTTAGGTAATACTAAAACTTTGTCAAATTTATTATTATTAAAAAGAGCGCAAAATTTTAGGCCAATCTATTTTTATACATTATTTATGGACTATATAACTGCTTATTAAAAAGATTAGAAATATATTCGCCGTCCGGTGCTGTCTGTCGTAACGATCTAAAATAGTAAAATAGTATTAATAAATGTACTTCCATCGCAAAAAGACCAGTGTAATCGAAAACTGATAAGCGGAGTTTTTATAGCGTCTGGTAATCGAAGCGACTATTGTTCTATAATACGACCTGATAGAAAAGATGTACCTTGAAGAGTGATATGAATACTATCGCGTGCATAAAAGCACGCTTTCCTTTAATACATCTATAGTAAAATTAATAAAATAATAAAATTGAAAACTGTAATAAATTTATGAGCTGTATATTATTTATGAGCGCTGCTGGAAAATTGTTATAAACGCCCTTCAATAAAACAACTGTACATTATAACCAGCTTGCGCGAAGTAAAAATTAAGTGTAATTAAGAAGCAATTAGTTTTATTAACTTTTCTGCTGTACAGGATTCAATTTCATTACAGAAAAAGTTATATAGCGGACCGGTCATACAATTTTATGGTTTCAAAAATTGAAAATTATTATATTATTAATATGCACATCGTTGGTCAACATTGGTCAACGACAATCTGTCTGAGCGTTTACTTTAACAACAATGTTTAGTTAAACAACAAGTAACGGATGAAAGAATCACAAAACAGATGTACCTAGAATACGAATATTCATGGAAATTGGCGTCGAGGAAGATAAGGACACGGTCAGATTCCGGCTGACGGAAGGGGGAAGGGGGGGAGGTTTAAGTCTCTGAAACCAGTGTGGCCGAATGAAGACTGTGATTAATGTAGAAGAAGCAGGTCACCCGCGGCACACGGCATATAGTGAAAAGAGATATTTGTGATTCGCTACACTCTGCCTATCCCGTAAGGGATTTGATGTGATCAAATAATAGCAAAAACAAAAGGTAAACAGCTCACGAGCTCTAAAGAGAATTTCAGTTGTAAGTGCATTAGAATAATTAAACACTCTTCCAAATTCAAATCCGATGCACTAAAGTTTTAAATTAATTCCAATTCCAAGTTAATCTCATCGGAGAACACAAGCCCAGCGCAGCTCCACGTATTTTCAGTTCAATAAAAGGTAAACAGTTCACAAAAGGTTATTTTAAAAGAGCGTATTTCAGTATGAAAGGTTCGGAGGTGCTTTGCGAGTGTACATCTAAATTCGTATTTCGTCAACCGTGAGCTTGGAATGAGTCTAGATGCAACTTATTTAGTGAATTGAGGTGTTTGCTTCTGTTGGCTGATGAATGAAAGCTTTATCCAGTTGTAATGCATCCAATGAAACATCATCTTTTCGTCCATCTCTTTAGAATTTCATGAAATTAAAAGTAGCTTGATTTTTACTGTAATTTGTTATTGCTGTTACGAAGAAACGCGCGTGAAAATTATTAAGATAATCTCATAATTCTAAATGCATCAATAACTTATTATTCTGCAGTGAACGTTCTTATGCTTTGTAGGCTACTGACTAGCTCGTTGGTGAAGTGGCTGTAAGCTCAGCCGCCGGTCAACAGGCCCTGGGTTCAAATCCTGGGTTTGAGTATTATTACATTTTTCTAACTTAGATTTTCTAGTAGAAATTTATATTAGCACGTAGTCTGGATTTATATCCGGTGCGTGGCAATAGGCTCACCCCCAATACCATAGTGGGACGTAAACGTAACTGGTGAATTGTCGTACTAATCTCCTCTGCCTACTTCTTTGGGGATTATAGACGTGATGTAACGTTTATAAACTGAAACAATTTTCTTTCAGTTCCAAAAATGTTGATTCCAGCTGCAAATGTATATTAGTGGAGATTGTGTCAGTATTAGCGTCAGTCGAACTTGCATGTTTCAAGTGAACTATGCGCGTAAGAGCGCTTCGTGCATTGCAATTATTAAATAATGCTAATTATAACTTTACAAATAAATTCTGACTAACTTAATTGTTACTAATAGTTCTTCTACAAACTAATTTTAAAATTGGTGGTAGTAGTAAATTTGTGTAAAAATCCAAACCAAACACAACGAGTATCGATTTTATGTGTATCCCTAAAAATATACACTGCGGGCGAAAATCGCATAATGTTTCCGACTTCAAAAGGTACTTTACCTTTATACCCACAAGCCACTGCACCCAACTGCAAATGGCTTACGGTTGAAAGTCATTTCGAAACAGACATAATTATTCCGAAATTTCATTCTGTTATTATCCAAATGTATCCCTTAAAACAAATAATATAAAACAAAATCCCGAGTCCATCCGAATTCGTTGGAGGCTAGTAGCCTTTTATATAAAAATAACAATTTGTCAGTAGCGAAATAAAACCGCCGCGAAAGACATATTTTCGAGATGCAACGTTGATATTCGCCACTAACCGTTTCCAGTTTAAAACCGAACAACCCTTTTTATTCCAAAACTCGCTGTTTCAACGCTGTCCACTTAGTAAAATAAAGTCTGTACGAACTTTCACAAAGCTTTTGACTACACTACGGGGTCCGAGCTCTTTTCCACGAATTTTCCAAACAGTTTTCAGGGTTAAGTGGTTTTGTCTATACGTGTTAGTGCCGGCCGCATGCGCGCCCAGTTTGTGTATTGATGAACTGTCTCTCAAAGGTTGATCAATTATTGTTGTGTCTATGATCCCGAGCCGGTGTATTTTGGTTCTTCAAGTGGAACTGGATTGTTCGGTACAAAATACTATTGGGCTTTAAAACCGTCAATTGTATATCGTAACTAGATTTAGGTGATAAAATAAAAAAGTAGTAAACTGCTTTCATTTCTATTTTAACCGATAAGCATAGCATACAGCTGATAGGATAACATTTTGGTAAGCGAAACTTGATATTTTTACTCAAGTATTATTTGTCTGTGTTATAAATTGCTTTTAACATTAATTACATGCATATTTTAAAATTCCTTATGGTGGTCAAAAACACACTGTGCATATTATCGTTTTCACCGGGTTTAAGCACCCGGTGGCACAGGTGCGTTAGACCGGGAGAGGAAAGCCACACCAAAAAAACCTTCCTACCTTTATTAATAGACTGTTAATTGTTACAACGAGTAATCCTTTAATTTCGACACGAAAATTAATAGACATTTGTATCGAAACTGCAATAATTTTTAATGTTTTATTATTATACACTATTATTTCATCATCGCTCCCAGTTCCTTACGGGGTGGGCACACAGCGCTGAAGGCCGAATATATCTACGCTTACAAACCTAGCGTGCATTGTGTACATTCATCAGTCTCTTTACAAGAACACATAATCTTAATATCTCTATCCACAACATAACATTAAAATATCTATTAATTATTTAAGTGTTTCTAACATCGGACCGCTATGCGCTAGTCCGTTTAAACTGTTCAACGTAATATCAAAACATAGGTTCAGTAAAATCAATTCCTGGTTATACCTTTTGATAGTCATTGTGCAGAATTCCCACAGTTTAGATTACGAAACCTTTACTACAAATTATTCTTTTATATAAATACAATTGTGGACTACCCAATGGAATACAGAACTGGCGTTACTTGTACCAAGAGTCGGTTGTACACCGATTGCTTCGGTTAGGGCTTAAGTCGGAATGTCTTTACTTCAGTATGTCTGCGTGAAGCCGAAATAGTTTTGTTTAGAGGTAAAAATTGGATAACAATGATGCTCTAGAAAACGTAACCGTAGATAAATGGTTTTATCACAACAAAAAATGCAGCAAGTTGGTTAGGCAAAGAGGATCGAGTAATAAATATCTCTAAGCAGACCTGTCGCGATGACTAAATAATAACTGTAAGGTTAAAATGCTCTGTATCGTTTTAATCCTTTCGTTAGCCGTTTTAAATTCCCAATGGTGTCGTATACAGCTGTTTTGTGACTACCTGCAGCCAAAATATGATAATACCAGATTAACATAAAATCCCTTCCAGGAAGAGTTCGGGCTGAGCTGGCCCAACAAGAACCATGTTCTTTAATTGGAAAATGCTGTGTCACCCACCACGCTACATTAGAGAGGTTTATATTTGAACTAAGTTGTTACGTACTCGTTACACAGTTATGTATTTAAAAAACAAATGTTCAATACAATGGCTCTTCTCTTATCTAGTAAGATATGTATCGTGCTCATATAACAATAGTAACTAAAGAGAGCAAGAAGAACTTCGCTTAAAGCCGGTACCGCGTTGTCCGCCGTCGATCTCCATTCTAGTGCTGAAAATGTTTCTAGGTGATCTAGCTTATGATCAGTGGGCTCGGCTGCCTGTGGGCTAGTTTAAGCTTTAATGATATTTATACATACACAAAAGTCTCCGCGTGAGTAGGTCACAGATCAGCTGACGTAACGTCCTATGAAGTAATAATGCTGTACCGGCTGACGTAATCCTGTAATGGGTTTATATTTTTATATTGATTCAATAATAAATGTGATTTTGATTATATCGATGTTATCATTATCATTGAACGGTTGCCATGCGGCTCTCATATGGTAGACCGGGAGCACCGAATGTCACGTATGCGACATACTTCTTCTGCATTCATTACACTTTTCTTGCGTATTCGCCGGTTTCGGAGTCTTCGGATTCCCCCTTGTCCAGTATCTGACCTCTTTGGTCTTATGGTGTATTTATAATAATAAAATATTATTTATATTATATATTAACTGTACATTTATACTTTATATGTATTTGACCGCCATTACGCGAGATACAAATATTTTATCTATTCACTGTACTGTACATTGTACCAACATGCTTACAGAAAACATAAAACACACAGAAATAAATATTGTGCGCTCAAATATATTTACGTACCTTAGTTTCTGTTTAGTCAAATTGTACTCTTTCTATCGGGAACACAGTTTCATTTCGAATTCTAAATCGAAGGTAACTTTGGGATTTGTTTTGAGACTTGTTATTCCCGGCTCAAAACGATTCCGTACTTTATTTGGGTTTTTCCCTAATACGTTCGGAACTATGGGCTCAGAGAAAGTTTGTGATAAAAAATACATCACCATGTTCCTACGTTATACACATGGGTTAATATAAGTAGGTACCTGTACTTATAGATTAACAACGCATTATAACTTGACATTGCAGGTTTTTATATACTTAGCAGTTTCCAAAGGTCTTTACATAATTATATTCATATCGTTTATATAAAACCTAATTTTCAACAAATAGGTAACATCTAATTGAATTTTATATATGCATCATATTTTAAAAGCATTCATTATGAATCTACGGAACTTTCGACACTCATTACACTTACGACGTTCTAACTGAAAAAGCAATCGCGATACAGAGTGAAACATATGACGCGAATCTATTAACATTTATTAAGTATGTACAGTTATTACAATAGTAACAAAGCACCCAGGTAAACTAATTCCGTTTTCAGTAAGATTTGTATGATACATATAGGTACTAACACTATATTACATTTTGTAGGTTTGTCTACCCGCAATTGGCTAGCGCGGCTCACTATGACCTAAATCTATCGTATGTTATGAGGTACGTTATGAGGTACCCAACATTGAACGATAAAAGGCGTGATAACGATTATGTTGAAATGTATCAGTAAAGGATGGCAAAAGTCGCAGCAGCCGGGTCCGTCCACTGGTATTACTCTCATCTGTGCTTGATGTGTTCAACCAAGTCGAGGGCAGTCATGGGTGTGTGGATAACTGTGCAGATACAGGAACAGACGTACAGTACGCTACGTATTGTGTGTGCGTGAAGCCTGTCTCCCGCACTGTATGAGATTACAAGATGCATAATTTAAACCAGATTATTCGTTTAAGTACCTAGTACATTTGAAGATAAAATCAATTTAATAAACACAATTATTAATAACGGAAAAACAACAGTGTGTAAAATGCTAACGATTTCGAAATTACCGTGTTTTATATGATATGAAAATTTGATATCTCCTAAAACGAACATTCATCTTAAGCTAAACTTTGAAACACAAAAGTTTCTCGAATTAAATTATAATAAGCATGTTACATTAATTTGCCCATGTACTTACTACAAGGGTTTCCTAGTCAGGTATATGGAGTATTTTGATAACTGTGCGATTGATAGATAAGGCTACCCAGTGCGACGTCTGATGATTGAGAAAAAGCTATTCTAGACTGGGCCCGTGTGGGATACGTATGATTTACTTTACGTTAATGCGTCTATTGATCTGTGCTATTTATGTTATTGTATGAAGTATGTATGTTGAAAACTAGTAAGGGTGAGAGGGTGCCGCCTCACACGTTGGTGACTTCACCCAAAAATAAAGCGCTTAAGCTATTGCTTCATGTAACCTCATTAGTAAACTGTAGCGTGAAAACGTACGCCAGATTAACGTTGTGCTTTAATTATCGGTTTAGCGCGCGTCACGACGCACGCGGAGTGGCGTTACATTACACAAATTACGGTTTAATTGTTTCGTCTATCGCTCGAGAGTAATTATAATATATGATTCACGTGTGATGGCAGGCCTTCATTGCTACCTACGCGCGCCAGGTGTTCCAGTTTTCGTAACTCCATGGAGTGACCTCTTGGTATTTGAGTGTGACGTAATGTGTTTGTGTACAGAGAAGAGGTATGTTCCGGCAGCCAGAGCAGCAGTCGAGCGGAAGTGAGCCGCATATTCCAGTGCTGCAGCTGACCTTGCATAGTCGATAAGTTAATCAAATAAGGAAAAGGATTAAGTATTCGATCTTAGTATTATTGGATCTCATCCGTTTAAATATTAAAGCTAAGCTGACCCACATGTCAAATGAACGTGAAAAATTCGCTTAAGCATTTTATAATAAGCGGTAATGAGTTATTTAATTTAGAGTAACTTTTGATATTATATTTTATTTACATTATAATAATTCGTGGTATGCAGCGTGGCGAACCGTAGTCTTAACTCTTCTCTTTCTGTGATCAGATCCGTGTCCCGCGGGGGAAGGATACAAGGGTTGATGATGAAAAAGGCTTATTCAAAATTTGGAGACTAAATGGCCTGAGGTCATTTATTTAGGGGGAGGTCACGCGGCGTGAACTTTGACATTTGTAGCTCAATATAAACTTGACAGCTCTCACAAAATACCCTCTCAAATAGTAAGGTTCCAGTATAGTACATATTTGCTATTCAGGTCACTGAATTTGCTCTGTTATCACGAATCCGTAACCTTTTTATTGGAGTCAAAATTGCGAGTTACGAAATATTTTCATGTTTGTAACAAGTACAATGAATAGGAAGTTACGTGGATTTATACAGCTGTTTGATGTAGCCATTGAACTTGCAATTGCTGTTTAAAGAGAGAGTAAATAGACAGATATTCCATCGGAATTCAACTAACTCTATATAGTTATTATTGTATTAAGACGCCAGGTTCCTTAGAGAGTAGGCAGAGAGCACCGAGTGGCCAATACCTTCGCCTTACAGGACTAACGTGTTTTTAAATTGACCACTCTCTCCATACGCGCAGGCCGGTTTCGGAAACTTCTGACACATGCTGGATACTAGCTGGTGTAGTTACAGTAGTTACTGGCCCATGCTGGTAACTTATCAATTTGGTGAAATAAGGGGATTCTTGTGCTCCTTCGGCATCTGCTGTCGTAAAGCATCGCATTCATTTAGTCGTATTTCGAACAAACTTGTTAAATAAATTTTTTGATGATGACAAAAAGATATGATCATTTTATATAAATAGCGGGTGACTTGCGGGAAGCAGAATGTCAAAGCGATAGCGAACGTTAAATGCATTTAAAAAAGCGGTCCGGCGGCGCGGCGCTCGCAATGATCCGGTGGCGGGCAGTTAATCAAGTAATCCCTCTGTTAAATACGCATGAAGAGATTAGGCCGTAATTTGTTAAGCGCGGGTGACAAGAGGCGCATGTAAACCGGGCTGTCGACACGCGCGTGCCCACCTCTTGACGGCCCCTGTATTGTTATTTCGATACAGCCAACTTCATACTTTAAATGTTATTAACAGTTTCTATGCTAATAGCACTACAGATTATATAATATATCGTTTTCAGCATCAACACTGTCGTTTCGATTTTAAAATCTGCTGGTTTTAATTTTATTAATGTAACTTTTGTTCAGCTGTGCGAGTATCATATGTAAAACACGGCACGATAAAGTTTTGTTTTTAATTTTAAAAAATATTAATTTATACACGAGTCCTCTTTAAGGGGTAGGTAGAAAACCCCGAGTGCCAAATAGATTCATTTGGCAATCGATATCAATATTGGCTCCAAATGAACTTGTTTTAGCTGTGTCTCCATATCGTTTCTATGTTATTTGTGTTATGTATGTTACAGTGTGATGTTATTGTATTAGATATTTTTTAAACAAGACAAAAAGCCTATTCTCTGCCAACCCTAAGAGTCCGTGTTACGCACTGTCACCGTATAAGACGAGGGTCTCCACGGTAACTAAATCACACCGTGGCCACGCATGCTTCCGCATAGATTTGCAACTTAACCCCTTTTATTTATCCTGCTTCTTTAATTAGGATAGACTTTTAAATTGATGACTTTTTGTACGTGACAATTGTTGCAATTTTAAACAATGGCGGTTGATAAAGGGCAATGTAAGTTCGCGTAAACTAAAAGAAACACCACATAGAAGAAGAGAGAAGACTAAGAAAGAAGAAGCACGTTAAGTTAGGAGATATTTGGTTGTCGGCATTTTCTGCCTACCCAGTCAAGGCCCTGACGTAATAAGAGAGTAATTGTATTTAGCAGTGTATAATCGAACTTTATCCATGTCGTTTGAGTGATAATTAGACAACATCGTAGAGTATACGACACGTTTGATACATTATTATAATGCATTGCACTAAAGCGTTCGAACATATTCGAACTGTACAAGTAATTGAAAACAAAGTACCATTTACAATTGGCTGACTGATAGAAAATGCCATGAGGCATTAATTTCGCCCTTGTTACGAATTTATCAAGGAGATTAGCCAGAACAAGGACGTAATATAATTAAAGGTCTATATGTATGTATACAGATATTTATTCAGTAACATTACATGAAAAGTTTAATATTACAGTGAGAAACAGGTACTATCAAAAATCCCAATATTACAGTCATTCAATATATTTCCAATAACAAGATTCATTAATTTGAAATAATATGTTCAAGTTGTGACTGGGTTTTGATAGAGTTGGAAAATATAATTATGGTGCGACTAATGAGTTTGGAGCCGTGTGCTCCGCAGTGCGAAGATTGGAGATCGATGTCACGGTTCGAGTCGCGACACTAACGAACTGTACAGCTCACGTGTCGGGTCTCGTTCCGTTCACGTATAATGAGGCGGTAGACACGTTGCTTACAGGATCCTGATTACATAAATACATACGAGCTGCAAGCGCGGATCTTATGCAAGAATGAGACCTGGCTACGTACAGCTGCGTATTTTAAAGAGTTTACGTTATTACTGATTATCTTCTATACATACATACATATAGACAAATAAAATTTGAGTGTCTATTTGTAATACTAAAGTAGCCGCTTTTCGCCAAACGCGTGTATGTATGTATTAGTATTAGCATGTATGTAGTAGTAGTATGTACACGGGACATTACCAAAATACAAATTTTAAATCTTTTGTCTGTTTGTGTGTCTGTTTGTTCTTGATAATTTCTGGAATGGCTGGGCCGTTTATGACGAGACTTGCACTGGCAGATAACTTATGTAATAAGTAGCTTAGGCTACTTTTATTTTAGAATTCCACGCGGACGAATTCGCGAGTACAGCTAGTCTTAATATAGATAAATTAGGTGTCACAGTGCATGTAGGAAGAGAGTGCCTAATGCAATTAAAGAATGTCAGGTCTGTAAGCATAGGTATTACTGGCATTCAGCGTTTTCTCCCTACCCCGTAAGGGACCTGGCAGGATGTTGTAATAATGGGTTATAATGTTTTTCATAGTTCAATTCGAATGTTACAATTATTAAGCCATTAACCACAAACCAACACATGAGTTACTTTGTACGTAATACAAAAGAAACAACCTGTATGTGGTAGCCTAGGGACGGCTGTGTTCGCTTGGCTAAGTTAAAATAATAATATTTCATGTTACACATGAATGACAACTGATAATTTTATGATTGCTCGCAGTCGTGTGTAATGGTTTTCTATTGTACTATGGGGATGCGTACATCACGATGACCTGAAGGTTTATTCATGAGGTTATTATTCACTACTGCATACATATGTACATTTTTCAGACGTTATACGAGTACGAATATATGCCATTAGCTTTTAAGTACCATGCCTAAAAGCTTTCTTATGAATAATGGAAAATTCTGGAAATATAATTTAAATTATTCGCATGTGACTTTACAGCAATATCTGTAAATAATATAGTATAATTTTAACTTATTATGCTATTTCGATGTGCATTTTTATTGTTTCTGATATGATGATCGAAATTAGAAAAAAATTTAAATTGACTTAAAATGTCCTTATAAATATTATTGCTATCTTAGGCTTGCACATGCCGAACTGCTGATAAATTCAGTGCAGGTGGAGTCGCATCACTAATGAAGTGCAATGCTAACTGCTTGTCGAGTCTTAACGAGGCACGAGCGGGTTTCGCGCGAACACGTGTCGTATCGGCGACGGCTCCGTTAGTGTTTAATGAGGTGGCTACTGTATTGGTGCTGCGTGCCTATACCTACGTCGATTTACAGCACCATAATATGTAAAAAAAATTAACAGAACAGGTGAAATTTGTTACACATCGAACTTTATTATACGTCGTGTTAAACAAGGAGAAAAACTCTGAACATTTTTAAATATTGAAAACAGCATTGAAATTATTATGTCGAAGCAAAATCATTAAAATACGAGACGATTTAAAACTTTCGGGAATTATATCAGATAGAAATAAGAGTTCAGTTCCATTTGAGATTTAAGAAAAATCTATTTTTCAAGAAAACTTAATATCAGGCCGCCGGCTCTGCAACTTACTATTTCTGTCACACAACAAAAACAACATAATCGTAAACTGAATGAATTGCTGTAATATTTCCTGACTGCGAGCGGTCGAGGCATTGTATATTTTTTGTTTCAGCCGAGACCTTTGGTTCCATTTTGACTCGATGTTACCTTCCGCTTTTCCGAAAAATGATCTGAACAGCTGGACGGTAATAAGGGAAACAAAGTGTGCGCGTAATGGATTGTGTTCTTCCTACGATATGCTCAAATAACAACGTAACTTTTTCACGGTTATTGTGTAGGTACATGTAGTTTTACTGCACAGGTAAATGCTCGGATTGTCGACTGGCACAGCGTAAGCGGTGTGACAGGCTGTGCTCTGCGATCCCCAAGCTGCATGCCCCGCGTGGGGCTCGGCGGCAAATCCCCTTTAGGACGCCTTTGGCCAGATGTGGAATAAATAAATCGATGATTATAAAATAAATATATTCCGGTTTCGAGTAGTTACTAGTAAATACAAAAATTGTACTTCCCATGACCTTTACTGGCATTTCTTGAAGTCGAGAGTTCAGGATTATTGAATGATACAGTATTACACGATTTTGTACGTATGTATGCTTTGACACATACATACGTACATATCGGCATGCCTGTTTCTACGTGTTCATGCCTATTCTACAACTAAGTGTCTCCACTTGCTACTATCCTGGTTTTCTATCGCATGTTCTAAATTCATTACAACCGTAAGCCCTGTCCGCCTATCATAGGAATTATAATCTGTTTTTCTTTTAGGTCTTCGATTTGATTAATGTACCCTGGGGCTGGCTTAAAATAATAAATACTCAAAATAAAATATATATAACTGTAGGGAAAATGAACGCGAGCAATGAGTCGACCTGTACGTTCGAATTGCCTCACTAACGAACGTACCACCTACCCGATGACACCCGACGACGCGAACGTTGCAAGATCCCTGCTACGAGACACTAGTCAATGTACATATACAGAGATTGACGAGATCGTATATCTGCATCCATATTATTATTATTATATCATCACATCATTTTTATTGTAGGTAGACGTGCGCACTGTCTACCCACGGAGTAGACAGTGCGCACGTAATGATAAAATAATATCTCTATTCTTACAAGCTTTACGTGTTTCTTCTAAGTTCATCACTCGGTTTCGGAAATTGTAACTCCTCCATTAGTCAGTATTCAATCAATATTGTTGATAAACTTATCATACAATTGTAAAATCCGGTTGGTGTGTCAAGTGAGTAACCACTGTTGAAACTTAGAAAAAAGTTATTTTATTTATTTGTTTGAATATCGGTTACAAGGATGTAACAAACAATTTAAATCACTATGTCGCCTGGTATGGCGTGAAAAAATGACAACTGAACAGAGTGTGCAACAGTTACAATTCCCACTTTTATCATCCATCAATGTGTACACAATCCATATTTACAAACTATGTAGTATAACGAAATTAACCATTTAAAATAAACTATATGGCAACGGGCTCATAACATATTATTCCATTGTGGGACGGGAAGTGTAACTGATGAAACGTGGGAGTGTACTACACACCTCTGCCTACCTATTTGGGAATTACATGCATGATGTTACACAATAAAAATAATGTCAAAGTGTAACAATATAATAATGACACAATTTTAATTTCTCAGTAGTCAGGATAATAACATAATCGTATTTTAAAATATTTATAATTTCATAATGTGAAAGTATTTATCGGCAAGGAAGTCCCTAAGGCCATAACAGTATTTATTTATTAAATAGGCTCGTAGTTTCTAGCAGAAACACGTCACGTCTTCAAAGTTGGGTATATTTGGCGCTCGTTTCTCTCTGCTCACCTCGTAAATGGTCTGGCATGGTGTTTGTATAAATATTGACCTTTATATTTATTGTCTATGGGTTTATTTATATCAACACAGATAAACGAACAGAAGTTATGTATTACTTATACGATCCAATTTACGGCTTCTTTTATCTGTAACAGAAATAGTTTTTGTAGAAACCCAATTTTTATGTAACAGCTATGTTGGATTAATATTAATGTGTTCCGTGGTCCGTGTGTTATAATTTGGTCTTTTGAGATTGAAATGAATTTGTCTCATTACACCAATTTTGGTATGTGTATTAGGCAACAATCATGCTTTTAGCGAAATCCATATTGCGTTAAATGCGCACGCACTCACGCGTGCTCACGAACACGTAAACCGCTTAAGTGTACACATATGTACATATATATGTATATATATGTAACACGTGTCATATTAACTTTGTCCATCATATTGACGTCATGTACAACACGTACTATCGCGCGGCGTGCTGATGCATTGTTCGTGTACACGACGTTACCCGTGTCATTAATTACGATCGATCAGATTAACGCTGTGTCGCAATTATATTTATATCGAGGTGAAAATGCATTTTTAAACGCAAAATAGATTAAAAAGTAAATCTGCATTTGTATTACATCACATTATTAGTCTGTTTGAGCCCACCGCTGGACATGGGCCTGTCGTAATGGGCTTTGTGCTTTTTATTGGGAGCTTTTTGCTCATGATCGTCGCACTGGGTGTGCGAGGCGGCCAACCCAGAGACCGCGCAGCACAGCTTTCGGTGCCCACGCTGCATTTGGTGATCATACATTAAATCTCTTATTACATAATATTACATTAGATGTGTGTTTAATTTCAATGCTCTACGTTCTGTGCCTATCCTCTGTACCTATGCTTTAGGATTTCATCAGCTTTCATTTTATTGCATAATATTAATCGTAGGTACTATATTGCATAGTTAAGTAAGTAACTTCACGCCTGTAATCCCCGAAGAGGTAGGCAGAGGAATGCAGAACCACTCCCACGTTTCACC